>ML776867.1:1772369-1784889 GCA_009831015.1 Picea engelmannii
ACAGAGGACGAACACCTTCAGTAACCACTCACATAACCAGATCAAAGATCAACACACCGATGTTTTCACGTGGTAAAACCCCTACGGGGAAACATCCACGACCCCAGCCAACGCAGCCACTTGGAGCAGTTTATTAATGCAAATAAAAAGATTACAGAGAGATTTTACAATAGAGTTTCTCACAATCGATCATCGGCAAATGACCCTCCATGCTCTTTAAATAGAGATCATGGACCAATCGGGTGTTAAGCCATGGATCAATGGCCGTTAAGATCGAGGAGAGTATGAACCGTCGGATCACTCTATGTCGGGAACATATCGTGACCGTCGGATTTCCTAACTACAAATGCATACTAATCCATACTAAAGAAACAAACTTTTACCTAACGACATATTAGACCAAGTAGATCTTAACTAACTCCTAACTGTCTAAATATCCTAACATGGGGGACCAGGTAACTGTCGATGCAACTAACTTGGGCCAGTAAAAAATTGTTCTTCTTGATTATACCTTTCCAACGGTATATTGAGTGCCCAAAATGGAGATCATATGCAAAAGTTACGCCCCTAGGAATTTGACATATCAACTACCCCCGTCGGCGCCCACAAACCTTTTGGCTTTTCCTCTTCTGGGGTTAGGGTTTTGGCTTTTCCTTATGTTAAAAAGGCCTTTAGAGTCTCATTGTAATGATAATATTCTCACGAATGTGATTATTCGTCACATCTCTTCTCATAGATAAGTTGTCACCATTATAGTGAGTCTTTCACTCTGTTATTTTATAGTCTCAGTACATTTTGTTCATTAATAGAAATAGTGTATTACAATATTTCTCTGTTTCTGGTAATATTTATTTGTATTTTATTGTAGTATCTCTTTCATTTTGTTCTAAAAAATAATCTAGATCAGTGGTATCAGAGCAGGCTTCTCTTGATTGTTTTTCAGTGCATGTCCCCAACTAGGTACGAGTATAGAAAGTTGGGTCTCGATCTTGTCTCTCTTGAGGAGAATCGCTCTTGCATGCCCAAGAAACTCTCCATGGTGGAAGAAAAGAAAAATTACAGAGAAGAAGAGTCTATTAATATGTTTCTTGATCAAGCTCTCACGTGACAGAGGGACGAAATGATGGAGAAATTTTCCCACATCCTTCAACACCTACCGATAACAACAGGCGTGTCTTCATCAAGTAGCCACTTTGGAGGACCCTCTCCTTTCAAGGTACAAGTCAATTTTGATATTCCTATATTTGAAGGTTAGATAGATGTGGATTCCCTAGAAAAATGGTTAAATATGTTAGAAGTTTATTTCTCTGTTCACAATTTTTTCGATAGAGAAAAGATTACCTTCACACTCCTTAAATCTCTCCCCCATGTCAAACATTGGTGGGAAACTTACTGGGAGAAAAGTTCCATGGAGGAGTCTATAATATATGGGGTTGAGCCCACTTGGGATTTTTTTGTGGATGCGGTAAATGAATAGTATTACCCTGCTGGAAACTATGAGGACCAGTACATGAGATGTACCACACTATGGCAAGAGAAGGGCCAAGAAGTACTGGAGTTCACCAATACCTTCCATACCTTGTGAACCAAACTCGGTAACAAAGACTCCTAGCGACATTTGGTTCTGAAATACCACGAGGCTCTACATAGACACATCCAAACTTAAATGGATTTTCTGGACATCTCATCACTCGATACTTCTTATCAATATGTTGTTAAAATCGAGAAGAAATTTAAGCACCAGAAAAAGTGGGATTTCGGGTCTACAAATTCACAAAAACAAAAGTATGAGAAAGATGACCCTAACAAATAGCTTCCTGAAAACCATTCTAAGCCATAGGAAAAGAAGGGTCACGGGAAGATGAAGAAGGACACTAGAAAAATGGTGTGATTTCCACAAAATCCCCTGGCACAACACCGATGAATGTCGCTCAAAAAAAACATTGGTGGTCGAGATCAAAGACAAGGAGTTGAACCCTGATTTAGAATTTGATTTTGAAAACACTAGTAAAATACAGATCATCGACGTAGACCCCACTGCTACTGTCACGACCACAACAATTCAACCAGAAGAACCAACAAATATTGAAGATGGGAGCACCTTTTTCATTCATAGATGTGGGTGAAGGGGACTCCGCTGCATTTTATTATTGATAGCAGAAGCCAGAAGAACCTCATCTCAGCAAAGGTCATCAAACAGTTGGGATTGTCAACAACACCACACCCATAGCCATACAACATCTGGTGGCTTCTACAGGGATGAGATATTCATGTCAGCCAGCAGTGTCGATTGTCATACGACATCCAGCCCTTCAAGGATGAGGTATTATGTGATGTTTCCCCACTAGATTTCTGTGATGTTCTCCTGGGCCAGCCATATATATGGAAACACCATGTTGTTTATGAGTCTCGACCCCATAGTTTCATTGTTACTTTGGGGGGTCATCTATACAGAATAACAGATGTAGTTCCAACTATTGTCCCACCTAAATAGTGTCGCAAGGTATTATCTCATACTACAAAATTCAGCTTCTTCACAATATGTTCAAAATGGGAACAAAAGGATATTGAAACCACTACAGTCTCAGCCCAAGCACCTTCTATCCAATAGAAGCAGGTCGAAAAGATTGAATAAAAATGAAAAGATTCCTTATGCACACAGTTATCTCAGGTATCCTAACTGGTTGAACAGAGTCAACCCCACCAGCAACAGGTTTGTGACAGACTTCCTCAAACCGAGCAACTCGATGTCTCCAGTAAGGCAAGGAGCTCACCAAGATTCAGATTCAGCAAACACTTAAATCTCTCCCCTGGGAACTCAACGCAATGTATATCATTGCTTCAAAAGGAGGGAGGATTGATCTAGGTGGATATCGGTGGCCACCAACCTATTCCACAGGCTCGAATTTTTTTTTTCCATCTTGGTAGTTTTTCGGGATCCAAACTTTCGAGGTTGTTTTGAGGCCCTAAACAACATGTTTTGCATATTTGGGGCTCATTTTATTTTCAAAGGAATTAACTTGTGCTAGTTGAAAATCGTTCTTTTGGGTTAAACCTTTCCAACGGTGTATCGAGCGCCCCAAATGGAGATCGTATGCAAACATAGCGTCCACGGGAAGTTGACGTATCAACTACCCTCGTTGGGGCCCGCAAACCTTTTAGATTTTCATCTTCCGAGTTAGGGTTTTGGATTTTCCTTATGTTAAAAAGGCCTTTATAGCCTCATTGTAATGATAATATTATGGAAAATGTGAGTAGCCGTCACATCTCTTCTCAGAGATAAGTTGTCGCCATTCTAGCGAGTCTTTCACTCTATATTTTTACAGTCTTTGTACATTTCGTTCATTAATAGAAATCGTGGATGACTGTATTTCTTTGTTTCTGGTACTATTTATGTGTATTTCATTGTAGAATCTCTTCTTTCATTTCATTCTAAAAAATAATCTAGATGAGTGGTATCAGAGCAGGTTGCTCTTGATCGTTTTCCATTACATGTCCCCGACGAGGTCCGAGTATAGCAATTTGGGTCTCGAGCTTGTCTCTATTGAGGACAATCGCTCTAGAATGCCCAAGAAACCCTCCATGGTGGAAGAAAATACAAATGACAGAGAAGAATATTATATTAATCTATTTCTTGAGAAATCTCTCATGCGACAGAGGGATGAAATCATGGACAAATTTTCCCACATCCTTCAACACCTGCTGATAACAACAGGCGCATATTCATCAAGTAGCCACTTTGGAGGCACCTCACCTTTCAAGGTACAATTCAATTTTGATATTCTTGTATTTGAAGATCATATAGATGCGGATACCCTAGACAAATGGTTAAATCTGTTAGAAGGTTATTTCTATGTTCACAATTTTTTCGAGAGAGAAAAGATCACCTTCGCACTCATTAAGGCGCTCCCCCATGTCAAACATTGGTGGGAAACTTACTGGGAGAAAAGTTCCATAGAGGATTCTGGAATATATGGGGTTGAGCCCACTTGATATTTTTTTGTGGATGTGGTAAAGGAACAATATTACCCTGTTGGAAACTATGAGGACCAGTACATGAGATAGACCACATTGTGGCAAGAGAGGGGCCAAGAAGTACCGTAGTTTACCAATACCTGCAATACCTTTCACACCAAGATCAGTATCAAAGACTTCGAGCGACATTTGGTTATGAAATACCATGAGGCTCTACAATGATACATCCAAACTGAAATGGGTTTTTTGGACATCTCATCACTCGGTACTGCTTATCGATATGCTGTTAAAATCAAGAAGAAATTTAAGCACCAAAACAAGAAGGATTTTGGGTCTACAAATCCGCAACAAAAGTATGAGAAATACGTCCCTAACAAATAGCTTCCTAAAAACCAGTCTAAGCCACAGGAAAAGAAGGGTCATGGAAAGATGAATAAGGACACTAGAAAATGATGTGATTTCCATAAAATCCCCTGGCACAACACCGATAAATTTCGCTCAAAAACTTCATTGGTGTCTGATATCAAAGACAAGGAGCTAAACCCTGATTCATATTCTAATTTTAAAAATATTGGTAAAAGACAGATCATCGACGCAGACCCCACTGCTATTGTCATGACCACAACAATTCAACCAAAAGAATCAATAGATCTTGATGAGAGGAGTGCCTTTTTCATTCACAGATGTGGGTGAAGGGGACCCCTCTACATTTTATTATTGAGAGTGGAATCCATAAGAACCTCATCTTAGCAGAGGTCGTCATACAGTTGGGATTGTCAAAAACACCACATCTGCAGCCATACAACATCGGGTGGCTTCGCTAGGGACGAGATCTTTATGTCAGCCAGCAGTGTCGATTGTCATACAACATCCAACCCTTCAAGGATGAGGTATTATGTGATGTTACCCCACTATATATCTGTGATGTTATCTTAGGCCAGCCATATATGTGGAAATGCGATGTTGTTTATGAGTCTCGACCTCGTAGTGTCATTGTTACTTTGGGGGGTCATCTCTACATAATACCAGAGGTAGTTCCAACTACTGTCCCACCTAAATAGTTCTACAAGGTAGTATCTAATACTACAAAATTCAACTTCTTCACAATCTGTTCAAAAGGGGAACAGAAGGATATTGCAACCACTACAGCATCGGCCCAAGGACCTTCTATCCAACAGAAGCAGGTCGACAAGATTGCAGCAAAACACAAAGATTCCTTCTGCACACAATCATCTCAGGTATCCCGACTGGTTGAACAAAGTCAACCCCACTAGCAACAGGTTTTTGACATCCTTCCTCAAACCAAGCAGCGCGACGTCTCCAACAAGGCAAGCAACTCACCAAGATTTAGATTCAACAAACGCTTCCCTCTCTCCCTAGGGAACTCAACGCAATGGGGACCATTGCTTCATAAAGAGGGAGGATTGATCTAGGTGGATATCGGTGGCCACCCACCTATTCCATGGGCTCGAAAAATAGTTTTCCATTTTGGAAGTTTTTTCAGCAGTTTTTCGGGTTCCAAACTTTCGGGGCCATTTTGAGGCCCTAAATGATGTTTTTTGGGGATTTGGGGCCCAAGTGATCTCCAAAGGCACTGACTTGAGCCAGTCAAAAATCGTTCTTCTCGATTAGACCTTTCCAATGGTGTATCGAGTGCCCCAAATGGAGATTGTATGCAAACGTTATGCCCCTGGGAAGTTGACATATCAACTACCCCCATCGGGGCCCGCAAACCTTTTGGATTTTCATCTTTCTGGGTTAGGGTTTTTTATTTTCCTTATGTTCATATTAGAGCCGCATTGTAACGATCATATTCTTGCAAATGAAAGTATCCATCACATATCTTCTCATAGATATGTTGTCACTATTATAGTGAGTCTTTCACTCTGTATTTTTACAGTCTCTGTACATTTCATTCATTAATAGAAATCTTGTATTATTGTATTTCTTTGTTTCTGGTAATATTTATGTGTATTTCATTGTAGTATCTATGATTTCATTTCATTCTAAAAAATAATCTAGATCGGTGGTATCATAGCAGGCTTCTCTTGATCATTTTTTAGTGCATTTCCCCGATGAGGTTCGAGTATAACAAGTTGGGTCTCGAGCTTGTCTTTCTTTAGTAAAATCGCTCTCACATGCCCAAGAAACCCTCCATGGAGGAAGAAAAGAAAAATGACGGAGCAGAAGATTCTATTAATTTGTTGCTTGAGCAAGCTCTCACGTGACAGAGGAACAAAATGATGGAGAAGTTTTCCCACGTCCTTCAACGCATGTCGATAACAACATGTGTGTATTCATCAAGTAGCCACTTTGGAGGCACCTCACATTTTAAGGTACAAGTCAATTTTGGTATTCATATATTTGAAGGTCAGATAGATGCAGATTCCCTAGAAAAATGGTTAAATCTATTAGAACGTTATTTCTTTGTTCACGATTTTTTCAACAGAGAAAATATCACCTTCGCACTCCTTAAAGCTCTCCCCCATGTCAAACATTGGTGAGAAACATAGTGGGAGAAAAGTTCCACAGAGGAGTCTAGAATATATGGGGTTGATCCCACTTGGGATTTTTTTGTGGATGCGGTAAAGGAATAGTATTGCCATGTTGGAAACTGTGAGGACCAGTACATGAGACGGACGACACTACGGAAAGAGAGGGGCCAAGTAGTACCAGAGTTCACCAATACCTTCCATACCTTGCGCACCAAACTTGGTATCAAAGACTCCAAGCGAAATTTGGTTCTGAAATACCACAGGGCTCTACACAGATACATCCAAAATGAAATGGATTTTCTAGACATCTCATCACTCGGTACTTATTATCTATATGATGTTAAAATCGAGTAGAAATTTAAGCACCAAAACAAGCGGGATTTTGGGTCTACAAATAGGCAACAACAAAAGTATGAGAAATATAGCCCTAACAAACAGATTCCTGAAAACTAGTCTAAGCCACAGGCAAAGAAGGCTCACAGAAAGATGAAGAAGGACACTGGAAAATGGTGTGATTTTCACAAAATCCCCTAGCACAACACCGATGAATGTCGCTCAAAATAGTCATTGGTTGCTGAGATCAAAGAGAAGGAGATGAACCCTGATTCAGAATATGATTTTGAAAATACTGGTAAAAGACAGATCATCGACGCATACCCCACTGCTATTGTCATAACCGCAACAATTCAACCAGAAGAACCAACAGATCCTGAAGAGGGGAGCGCATTTTTCATTCACAGATGTGGGTTAAGGGGACCCTGCTGCATTTTATTGTTGATAACAGAAGCCACAAGAACCTCATATCAGCAGGGGTCGTCAAAAAGTTGGGATTGTAGACAACACCACACTCGTAGCCATACAACATTGGGTGTCTTCTCCATAGATGAGATCTTCGTGTCATCCAGTAGTGTCGATTGTCATACGGCATCCAACCCTTCAAGGATGAGGTATTATGTGATGTTTCCCCACTGGATGTTTGTGATGCTCTCTTGGGCCAACCATATATGTGGAAACACCATGTTGTTTATAAGTCTCCACCTCGTAGTGTCATTGTTACTTTGGGGGGTCATCTCTACAGAATACCATAGGTAGTTCCAGCTACTGTCCCACATAAACAATGTCACAAGGTAGTATATCATACTAAAAAATTCAGCTTCTTCACAATTTGTTCAAAAGGGAAACAGAAGGATATTGCAACCACTACAGCCTCGGCCCAAGCACCTTCTATCCAACAAAATCAGGTCGATAAGATTGCAGCAAAAAACAAAGATTCATTTTTCACATAGTCATCTCAGGTATCCTGACTGGTTGAAAAGAGTCAACCCCACCAAAAACAGTTTTTCGACATCCTTCCTCAAATTGAGTAGCGCGACGTCTCCAGCAAGGCAAGGAGCTCACCAAGATTCAGATTTAGCAAACGCTTCCCTCTCTCCCCCGGGAACTCAATGTAATGGAGACCATTGCTTCATAAGGAAGGAGAATTGATCCAAGTGGATATCGGTGGCCACCCACCTATTCCACGGGATCGAAAAACCTTTTTCCATCTTTGCAGTTTTTTGGCATTTTTTTGGGTTCCAAACTTCCAAGGCTGTTTTGAGGCCCCAAACGACGTTTTTTGGGGATTTGGGGCCCAGGTGATTTTTAAAGGAATTGACTTGGGCCAGTCAAAAAAAAAATTTATCAGTTAGACACTTCCAATGGTGTATCGAGTTCCCCAAATGGAGATCGTATACAAACGTTACGCCCTCGGGTAGTTGACGTATCAACTACCCCTATCGGGGCCCGCAAACCTTTTGGATTTTCATCTTCTAGGGTTAGGGTTTTGGGTTTTACTTATGTTAAAAAGGCCTTTAGAGCCTCATTGTAATGATCATATTCTTGAAAATGCGAGTAGCCGTCACAACTCTTCTCAGAGATAAGTTGTCACCATTCTAGCGAGTCTTTCACTCTGTATTTTTACAGTCTCTGTACATTTCGTTCATTAATATAAATTGTGTATTACTGTATTTATTTGTTTCTAGTAATATTTATGTGTATTTCGTTGTAGTATCTCTTCTTTTATTTTTTTCTAAAAAATAATCTGGATCATTGGTATCAGAGCAAGCTACTCTTGATGTTTTTTCAGTGCATGTCCCCGACGAGGTCCCAGTATAGCAAGTTGGGTCTCAAGATTTTCTCTCTTGAGGAAAATCACTCTCGCACACCCAAGAAACCCTTCATGGAAGAAGAAAAGAAAAATGATGGAGAAAAATATTCTATTAATCTATTTCTTGATCAAGTTCTCACACGACAAAGGGATGAAATGATGGACAATTTTTCCCATATCCTTCAATGCCTCCGGATAACAACAGTAGCGTCTTCATCAAGTAGCCACTTTGGAGGCACCTCGCCTTTCAAGGTACAAGTAAATTTTGATATTCCTATATTTGAAGGTTAGATAGATGCATATGCCCTAGACAAATAGTTAAATCTATTAGAAGGTTATTACTTTGTTCACAATTTTTTCGACAGAGAAAAGATCACCTTCGCACTCCTTAAATCTCTCACACGTGTCAAACATTAGTGGGAAACTTACTACTAGAAAATTTCCACATAGGAGTCTGAAATATATGGGGTTGAGCCCACTTGGGATTTTTTTTTGGATGCGGTAAAGGAACAATATTACCCTATTCACAATTATGAGGACCAGTACATGAGATGGACCACATTGTGGCAAGAGAGGGGCCAAGCAGTACCAGAGTTCACCAATACCTTCCATACCTTGCGCACCAAGCTCGGTATCAAAGACTTTGAGCAACATTTGGTTCTGAAATATTGTGGGGCTCTACACAGATATATCCAAAATGAAATGGACATTTTGGAAATATCATCACTCGGTATTTCTTATCGATATGTTGTTAAAATTGAGCAGAAATTTAAGCACCAGAACAAGCGGGATTTTGGGTCTACAAATCCACAAAAACAAAAGTATGAGAAATATGGCCCTAACAAACAGCTGCCTGAAAACCAGTCTAATCCACAGGAAAAGAAGTTTCATGAGAAGATGAAGAAGGACACTGGAAAATGGTGTGATTTCCATAAAATCCCCTGGCACAACACCGATGAATGTCGCTCAAAACAGTCATTGGTGGATGAGATCAAAGATAAGGAGTCAAACCTTGATTCAGAATCTGATTTTGAAAATACTGGTAAAAGATAGATCATCGACGCAGACCCCACTACTATTGTTGTGACCACAGTAATTCAACCAGAAGAACCAACAGATACTAAAGAGGGGAGTTCCTTTTTCATTCAAAGATGTGGGTGAAGGGTACCCTGCTGCATTTTATTGTTGATAGTGGAAGCCAAAGAACCTCATCTCAGTCTAGGTCATCAAACAGTTGGGATTGTCGACAACACCACACCTACAACCATACAACATCGGTTGGCTTCACCAGGAAAGAGATCTTCGTGTTAGCCAGCAGTGTCGATTGTCATGTTAGCACTCCATAAATTTGTTCGGTTGATAAAAAAATGACGAAGGTAACTTTTTCAACCAACTTTGAGACCTGAAACTAGCCTTTCGGATCTGGAGAGGGCTCTCTCAGAAGGCGCGGTCTCCGCACGGGACATGGCTTTGAAAGCAATGGCTAGATTTAACACCTTTGATATAATGGGATCTGGTTATATTGGCGCAAGAAAGTAAGACTTGGGCTATGGAGTCGGTTTGAGGAAATGACATAGAAAAATGACTCAGTGGCTAAACTTGAGAGGATAGGGCTAGGCGAGCAACAGTCTTCAGTGTAAAAATTGTAATGTGTGGCGGGGAGAAAACAAAGGAAGTAACTCAGAGCACCGTTGCGGGAAAATTCAGAGTTAGATTTTAGAAGAAAACATTTTTTCTAAGTGGCACGAACAAGGGGCGTTGCGCAACGAATCCATAGGTTTGAAAATTTGTTTCGAAACAGAGAGAAAAACATATGAATAAAATATGATAGGAAGAACATACGCAAAGAGAGAAACACAATACATCCAACCGCTACAACTAGAATCTTTTCATCAAGTTGCAGGACCTTTATATTAAATTCAGTCAAAAAACTCAAATTACATACAATAGTTGTCGTCTACCAATTTTTCCAACCAACCTCTCTTACATCAAAAATATGAAATATATAAACGAGGGCATCGCTTGGGCTACCCTGCTTTCTAACAGATAACCCTAAAACTAGGAAAACTGAGTAGCATGTGTCAGAGACTCTTCGCATGGTGATTTCTAAAAAAAGACAATAATCATGTATGTTTGCTCATGATTGTTCGCAAATTTACCATGAGGATCTGATCATCGGTTAGGTCTTAATATGAAGAAAAGATGTGTCGTTGTATCCCTTTGATCAGGTATCCGAGCAAACAAGTGTCTGTCAGTGACTTGTTGTCTATCATAATGGCTTTGATTTCAGTTGCACGCTCATTTGCTGGAAAATGCACGGGGAAAGTGGTTGTTTGATTGTCGCAGCCATTATCAAAATGGTAGAGAGCTTTGGAGAAACGTGTCCTTCAAAAGTGAAAAGACGAGCACTAGCTAAACTTGTTTTTTCTGTGCACTGGTGAAAGCTACACATGCTTCCTTCTCGGTCACTTTGCATTCTCTGGAATGTTTCGTATGTATTTATTTCGTCAGTCTCTGTGCTTCTCACAACTATATAATGGTGTCTTGTGCCTCTCTGAGATGTATTTTTATCCATGCCATGTTCCCTTCACAACCCTGCGTTGCTAACACTTCTGTAGTCTTTGTCGCTAGTTGTCGCCTCAATTCCATGTTTTCCTGATAGAGTTTAGCGATAGCCATCTTTGCCTGCTTCAATTGTTGAGATGGCTCTTTATCATTCGCTCTTGTGATATCCACTTTCCTTGTTCTGCTCCTCTCTTTGCAGCTGGATCCTCCAACAGGCTCTAGTCGGATAGTGTGCATGAGTAGTTATTTAGCCACAGATCTAGTACGCGGCTCTTTTGAAAATCGAGCTTCCACAACTTCCTTGTTCTTCCTCAGCCTACCCCTCCTCCAAGTAATTTTTTGTTGAGGAGATGGGGCTCCTACTATCATCCTTTCCTATGCAAATCCCTCCACTTTAGGTTCTACATGATTTGATCTGGTCTTCTCTGCGGGTAAAGGAATAATTCCTTTCACGTCTTTGGGAATTCTCGTTGTAGGTGAGAACAACTCCCAGTCATTTTGGGGCTTGGACCTTGCAATTATGTTTTTCGTAATGCCTTTCCTTATGCTCTGAGAGGTCACCATGGTGCGACCGATGTGTATTATGCGTGCAGTATATCCGGCAAACGCACAGGGGAAGAAATTTCGAACAAACTAGACTGGTAAGGGAAATTGTAAACGGAGTGAGGGACTGGTTCTATGACTGGAGAGAGTGTCAAGCATATGAGATTTATAATGAGTTGGACAGAAAAATGAATCATGCTGGACGACAATGAATTCATGGGGATGAGATGTTTGGAGTCGAGTTGCAGTTTTTCCATGGAAAATCCCCACATGTAGAATATAGGTGATAAAGTTTAATGGGCATGCATGATACGAACACTGTGATTTTTCATTCCCTCAACTTTCATGATGAACTGATAATAATTTTTTTACTTGCCAATATGACTTCCTTTAACCACTTGACTCGACCTGGGGCATGTAGAGACTGGTTTCTTAACAGGACTCGACTCTATGTAAAAGATGTACCCATACTACTTATACAAGTTTCAACTCTGACATCCCTTCCTGTTTCCAAGGGCCAACCAGCCACTTTCTGAATTCAACCTCATGGTTCTACGTACCTGAATTCACATGTTTGGACGCATGGGTCACAACGTGACTTAAAACTGACTCTAAATGGAAATAAAAATGGTGGTGCTAACAACTATGTTAATCCCTAATATTGTCTCATTACCCCTTAATTGGGGCATATTACATTAGTAATTTTATTTTATTTATGTCGGCTTTATTCCATTAGTTGTAATTATACCTCCTAGTCTCCTATATATACCAAGGAGACATTTTCATTTGGAATCAT
>ML776867.1:1789617-1834245 GCA_009831015.1 Picea engelmannii
TTACATTAGTAATGTTATATTATTTATGTCGGCTTTATTCCATTAGTTGTAATTATACCTCCTAGTCTCCTATATATACCAAGGAGACATTTTCATTTGGAATCATCTTGTACTTGAACATTTATGTGGGGTAAAAGGAGGTTGCCCCCTCGTAGAGGATTATTATATGAAATTATCTCTTTTTCAAGGCATTGAGTACTTATTCTGAGGTTTTCCTATGCTATATTGATATTTGGTTCTTAAAAAACTAGCTCCAACGGGGATGTTATCCCCCCCGCAAGGTAGCAAAGAATAGTATACCAGGTGCCTGACCATTGGGATTTATTCAACCTTCAGAAACAGAGATAATTAAATGACGGATAGAAAAAAAACTAAACCTATCGATGCAACTTCTAAAACTTCAGCATAAACTTAGGGCCTTCACTTCGGGCTTCAATGTTTTGCTGACCTACTAACTCAACGAAAAAAAAAAACAACTATTTACAATGACAAATGAATTAAATGGATTTTATTTCGTTAAGTAATGTTTGAGGAGCCTATCATTTACAATCCCCCAACCAAGGCATTCTCCATTTAATCCTTCCAGGAAATAAGCATTGTATCCACAGTATGCGCTCATTTTGTAAGGACCTTTCCAAAGGTGGTTGAACTTTTTGTGCTTCCCTTTACCTTCATTTCTCACATCCCATCTCAGCACCAAATATTCTACCTGGAAATATTCCTTCTTCGAACACCTGTCGAAATCTTTCTTTATCTTCTCCTGATGGAGTTGCGATCGATCGTACACCTGCTCCCTCACTTGTTGCGTGTGAATTAGCTGATTAATTCTCCTCTATGCAGCATCTAACTCAACCTCATGTTCTTGCAAAAGGTTCCTGATTGGTGGTCACGGTGAAGTAGGGAAGATTGTGTCTGCATCATAAATGATCTGGAAAGGCGACGTTGATATAGAATTCTTGGTGGTAACCCGATCTGCCCACATCACGTAGATAATATTCTTATGCCAGGCTCTCTTATTGTCTTGCAGGAGTCTTTTGATGATCCTGGTCAGGATCTTATTTGAAGATTTTGCTAATCTGTTTCCTTGTGGATAGTACATCGTGGAATGCCCCAGGGTTATGTTATAATATTGAAAAAATTTCTCCATCCTCTTAGACTTGAATGCAGCTGCATTGTCTGTTATGATCTTAACGGGACACTTGAACCTCGACAAAATGTTTGTCTCCAAGAATTGGATGATGACTGAGTTGGTATCTTTCTTTGTGGGGATCGCCTCTATCCATTTCATGAAATAGTCGATGGCCATGAGTATCCATTTGTGTTGCACGGAAGATGGAATATTTATCTTTCCTATGAAATATATACCCCACTGCATGAAAGGTTCTTTGACTGAGATTGAATTTAGTGGCAGGGGTTGCATCTTTCTTCTTTCGTCAAAAATATGGCATTCATGGCAGCTGGAGACCTCTTTATACATGTTAGAAAAAATTGTAGGCCAGTAATAACCTGCCCTCAGGATTTTGTGCGCGGTGGTCTTCCAATAGTGGTGTCTTCCACATTCACCCTTGTGAAATTATTGTATGGCCTGATTCGTGTCATCTTCCAGCAAACAACTCAACAATATTCCCCGGAGGTCTTTCCAGTAGATTCAATTGTCTAGGATGCAAAACTTAACCACTTTAAGCTTGAGAAATCTAGCCTTAGTCTTACTCATGCCTGGAGGGACTTGGAGATTCTACAACACATATATGATGTATGCATACCATGGCGAATCAATGAACTACTAAGGTACCTGCGCAATTTTTTCTTCTTGAGGGCATTCTGATAGATCAAAGATGAAATTCATTCCTATAGTGTCGCAGTCTGACTGCACCATTAACTTTGCAAGACCTTGACCCTTGATCAGTTTTCTAGGCTTGATCTCATGATCATATTCCAGCATGGCCTCTATCCACTTGCCTCTCCTTCCTTCTGGGTCAGATTGAGTCAAGATATCCTTTAATAAACTGTTGGGTACACAAGCGATGATATGGGAATGCAATATGTATGTCCTAAACTCTTTCAAGGCTTTCACTAAGGCATACACATGTTTTTCCATAATTTCATACCTTAGTGGAGCGTCGCGCAGCGTCCGGCTGAAGTAGGCTATGGTTTTTTCAAAGTCCTTCTCGTCTTTATGTAGCAACACGTCAGCAATAGTGTGTTCTGAGGCGAATGAAAACAGGAGGAAATCTTTCATAAAATTTGGGCTGGCTAGCACAGGAGATTTAGTTAGCACCAATTTTATATCTTCAAAAGACTTCTTGGCCTCCAGGTTCCACTTGATATCGCTTCCCTTCTTGAGCATGCAAGTTATGTGTTTTATGATTTCCACCAGATTTGGGATGAATCTCCTCAAGAAGTTCACCTTTCCCAGGAAGGATTGCACCTCCTTTTTACTGCGCGGGGTGTCGATATTTAGGATTCCTTCAACCCTATTGGGGTCTATTTTAATGCCTTCCTTGGAGATGATGTTCCCTAACATCTTTCCTTCTTCTACCCCAAAATGCGATTTCTTTGGATTTAGTGATATGACGAACTTCCTACACTTCTAGAAAACCTTCTTCAAGTGATCAAGACGTTGTTTGTCGGAGGCGAAGTACACTATGATATCATTCAGATAAATCATGATGAATTTTTCCTTTTCATCAGCAAACGCGATGTCCATTTCCGTCTGGAAAGTGGCTCCAGCGTTCATCAGGCTGAACGACATCTTGGCGTACATGAGCGTTCCCCATGGAGTTCTGAAAGTCGTCCTCTCTCTATCGTTCGAATGGACCATAATCTCATTATATCCTGAGAACCCATCCAGCATAGACATCTTTTGGGACCCCACCACCTTTTGAAGGATGTAGTCCATTTTAGGAAGGGGGTAGTGATCCTTGAGAGACACTTTGTTTAAATTTCGGAAGTCTACACACAAGATTATCTCATCGTTTTTCTTTCTTACAGGTACCAAATTAGCTACCCATTTTGAGAATCTCAAAGAAACAATAATTTTAGTGTCGAAAATCTTCTTTACCTCCTTCTCGATTAACGGAAGCAACAGGGGATTTATCTATCTCAGCTTTTGTTTGAAAGGTTTATGATCTTCCTTGAGAGGGAAACATGTTTAATCACTTTTGTGTCATATACTTTCACTTTTGTGTCATATACTTTCAGGTCATCATAGATCCATGTGAAGACATATGGGAAATTGAGTTTTATGTAGTCATTCTCAACCTTTGGACTGAGTGTCTTCGATAATTTTACTAGCTTCAGGTTCTCCTCAGTCCTGATGTTGTAATCTTCCATGTCGTCTTCGCTTGCAGTGATCTTGGGGTTCTTAGCCACATCATTTTTGTCAAACAACTTTTCCAGTGGCACCAACCCCTTTGGAATAATATTATTTTTCAATTGTATTATGTCCCTTCCTACGATCTATTTTTGGAAAGGTTCATCATTACTGCACGCATCCGTGCTCTCATCTTCGTTACCACAACATTCCTCGTCAATGTTTGTTTTAGCGAACTCATCACTCATAAGGAGGAGCCTTTTCCAACTGTTTGTCATCATCAAACACTTGTCGGTGTTTGATATTGTTAGGCACTGTCGGCCTATGCTTGACCTTGATTTCATATATTTTATTTGGGAAGATAGGGATCTTAAAAATCAAGGTTGAGGTGGCCAATGCATCAACGATCTGATTTTTCTCTCTAGGGATAGTAGATAGGTCATACTCTGAAAATCCTTCGAGGAGGTCCAAAGCCAAATTTTTGTATGCTCTCAGCCAGGGGTGTTTGGTCTGATATACACCCTTTACCTGATTTATGATCAGCTCGAAATCTCCACGCACTGTTATCTTCTGTGCACCCAATTCTTTCAAAACATGTAAGCCCAATATTAGTGCTTCATACTCAGCCATGTTGTTAGTGCATTCAAACACAAGCTTGTATGAGAAAAACAGTGTGCTTGCTTCAGGGGGGCTCACCCATAAAACGGACCCAACTCCTTCTCTGTTGAATGCGTCATCAAAACTCATGTTCCCCACCCTGTTTTCCATGCATTTTTTCAGGTCAACGCACTCTATTATTTCCCACACGGTTTTCTTTTCAGTTGTTGTGATGGTTGTAGGTTCTTCCTCTTTGAAACTCAGGTCATTGTAGAATATAGAAGAGCCCACCTCAATGTCGGTGGTGTATATAGGATGATTTTTTGGTTGTCTTGTTGCTTACCATGTATTTCAGTAGCACTTCTATGTACAACCTTTTGTCATGGCCAAAAACAGGGATAGTGGCATATGACATATCCATCTACAAAGTGCCCTTCAGCGTCACATCCCACAACCTTGAGAGAATCATGTCGAACTTTGGGCATATGTTTGTGACAACTATGTCCATGACCATGTTCTTAGTAGGGATTTGAACCAACGATACAACTAGGTCTTTGATAAGGCCCAAACACTTGAATTTCCTTGAATCAAAGAAGAAAAGTTCTTTGTATGGCCTGGTGACATCCAAACCCAGTTCATCCATGATCACCTTTGGCATGAGGTTGTGTGACGTGATAGAATCCAGCATGGCGTTATGCAGGGTCATTTCATGGACTTTCAGACTGACATAGAATGGAGGGACGTCTTCGGTATCACTTGTCTCTTCAACGCGTGAACCAAAAAGGATAGCGGGGTGATCATCTTGAATATTAAGAGTATCAGGGGTCCCCCCCATTTTCATAATTTTAATGATTTTTTCCCAATACTCTCCCTTTATAATAATTTTATTGAATGGGACAAATATTTTGATTTTGGCCATCTCGTGTTCAAAGTTGAAAGGGGGACGAGTTTTTTCTACCTCTTTTCTACTCACCTCCCGGACTGTCTCTGGAGCTTTCTTGGGGACCTCCTCCTTCAACTTAGCCTTCTCTTTCACATCCTTGGTATTTTTTTCCAGTCTCGGTCAGCTTGTGGAAGGTGTGTTTGTTGTAGGTTTCCTTATGGGGTTCATTTGTTGCAACTCGGTAGGTACGTCTTTTCTCTGGAGGTTGTACTTCTTCTAGAACTACATGATGGCGTTTTGATAGCCTTTCCTAAACTCTTCTGTATCCCAAGATGACACATCATATATTTTGAGTATCATATCATCATCCATCTCCAACACAAAGTCATCGTTTTTTCTCATATACCGATCATGCTCGCTTTTTGTCAAGAACACGCGTGGGTTTTTGTCGTCGCAACAATGCATCTGGTTGTTGAACATCTGGTCAAAATCCTCATCCACATAGTTGTTCTGGAATGGAGGTCTCATCTATTGGTCACCTTGATCTCTTTTCTCTTTGTTTGCACCCAATTCGTCACTTGGTGAGCAAATAAAGGGTTCTTACATGCCCATTTGGGTCTTGCTGGGCATGACAGATGTAGAGGAAAGGGTTAGGAAAAGAACAACAAAACTATAAGCAAGAATTAAACTAAAACAAACTACAACTATGAGCATATGGATAAAGAAATAAAAACACAAAAAGACCAATATCACCAATGTTTTTTGAGCTGGTCTGTTGATGAAATCAAAGCACAATGAATAAAGTGAACTATGGTTCCTTCTTCCTCTAAAGGAAGGCTCTTGAGGCCCTCACAAACTTGCTCTCCTTACAATAAGAAAATGAGAATGATGGTGAAAGAACTCCAAGCACATCCACTCAATGTAGAGGTGGATAGCTCAATGAAATGGTGCCAAAGGTGTTATTGTCAAGGAGTGAGTCCTTGAAACAATCTAAGCAGCATAACATTACATGGAATTCCTTGAGAAAATGATGTTTATTCATGGCTTTTTATAGCATTACATTGGGTGATTATGTAACTCCTTCAAAGTGTGAAAAGGGGCTCTTTAGAGCTTCATTAGGTCTTTGACCAGCCTACCATGCGGATTTAGCTCAGATTTGATGGTCAAATTAGGTTGGGAACTAGTCCATAAGTGTTTGGGAGGTCGACCAATTCAATAAATGCGTCGTTTAGCAGGTGCGCGGGTTTTTTCGCTAACAGTCGTGCATCGTGCGCGCATGCGCGCATTGTACGTTCCTGTTCCGTGCATATGCGCACGCACCCATCTTCTGTAAAGCGCCCTTCAATTTTTGGTTACTTTGTATAGTTTTTGACCCTTTTGCAATGTTGTGAAATTAATCCATTGCCATGAATGACTTCATTACTGTTTTGACGATGCGGAGTTCTTGTCTCCATGTGCAGACGAAATTTCAGTGATAACAGATGCCCCCTGATGGATGAGGTTAGGAGCATACGTATAGCCGAAATCTATCAATGTTTCTTTTAATGAGAATGTTTTTGTAAGACAGAGCAATAGTGGGACCGTTCAGAGTGATCCGTTGGAGAAAAAAGGAACCGGTAGGACCCGACCTTCTGAGAGTTTGTGCAAAAAATAGAAAACTAGGTACAAATGAGGCAGGCATGCCCCATGCTCGTGTTGATGTAACTCTGAAAAAATATGACTGAAGTGTTGGTGTAGACAAGTGCAGCACCCTCGGGGGTGGTAATGATAAAGGCAGAAGACAATTCTGCAAAGGAACATACTTTGAACAATAGGCAATGATCGCGGTAATAAGCAACGACGATGATGCGGTCATTGATGGCCCTACCAAGTTCAGAGGTCTTCGGAAAATGACAAAAGAAACTGCAATAGTCACAAAGTAAGACCCACCATAACATGAGAAAGTGTTGGCGTCAAATGTTATGGGGGCCAATGACAGCAGGGAGCAATGGTGTTTCCCCCTGTGCCGTCCGAGATCTCTCATTGAATGGAAAATGAGAATCAAGATACTTTCGCCCTTCTGGAAAAGTTTGCTGATGTCGACAAAAGGGGGATGTGACTCCCAGAAGAAAAGGGCTCCATGGAATATACTGAGGTGAGGAAGTGGCAGAGGTACATGGATGAAATCAAGAAGTGGGAAGACTCAAGACTGCCCTTGGCTAGAGGATGTATGAGATAAACAGTGGCCGCAACCGTGTAACAAGGTCGAGTGTCAAGGGGACGCCAAGACCGAGGATAAGTTGTGCCAGAGGTGGGACAAGGTGAAAAAATTCAGAGGGTAGAGGCAAGGGACCTGTGAAGTACTCTGAAGATATGGATGATGCCGGCAAAGGGAGATGAGAAATAATGCTCCAACCAAGGGTGACATGGGTTGCGTGTGGCCAAAAAAGGAAGCAAGTCACCAACGGTGACGACAAAAGAAAATGTAACGACTGGAAAATAAAGGTGTTTGTACAATAAATAATGAATAATTTTGAGGAAAATGTACAAATACAGAAACGGGTGCCCCGGTGTGAAATGAGTGCTCCAGGGAGGGAAAAAATTTCTTGGAAAATAGATGAAGGGTGGGGGCCCCATTGGTGAGTTTCTGTATGAGGTAGGTGAAATGTAGATAGGTTCGCAGATGGGAAAACTGATGGTGGATGAAATGGAGGGTTCATGATCCTGCGGTGGTGCAGGTAAAAAGAATAGAACCATAAAGAGCTGATCTGGGAGTCCATATGGGAAGCTAGCAAAATGAGGAAAAGAAGTATGTGGTTGATTCGCAACATGATGAAAGACTACCAGGACTCCCATCCCTGAAGGGTAATGAAGAACAGTATGAGTGTCAAAAGTGCCAAAAGGTGCTATGAATGGGACAACTCATGTGGGTGAGAATGCTACCGGGTTACAGTACCGATGATGCAAATGGAGGTGTGGGTATTGCAGAGCTGGGAATGAAGATCCTAAAGGCCAATATCAGTGGGTGTGACTGGAAATGTAAATGCAATACAACGGGAGAGACTACATGCCAGTGATGAATATATACCTGAAGGGATGATGTCGATGACCGATGAGCAAGTACCTGTGCACATAACAACCAAATACCCAAATTGAACAATATCTGAAGAGAATCAAAGACATGAGCATGTATTGGACAAATGTGACAATGCGCGTGTGTACCTGACCATGATATGAAAAAAAGGTGCCCCAGGGACTCAGGATGAAAAGTGACCCAGGGACAACTATGATGTAGGTGGCGGGACGTTGATCCCGTGGCTGAAGACGGTTTGAAAAATGGACACCTTGGGCTCCCGGAATGGTGAGTGGAATTTTGGCAAAAGGCCTATATATAGTTGTAGGGCCCACATTGCCACCTCATTTGTACATGCTGCAACAGTGACTGGACGAGCAGATTTGAGAGGAGATTTGGAGATTCAGGGAGGACGAGGCAGTCGATCGACATTCTGCGAGTTGCAGGTTAGTGGTCTGAACATCCTGCATAGAAATAGGTTTTCAATTTTTGGGCAGGGGAGGTATGGGGGGGCGTACAGGGGGTTTGAGGGGATTTTTGATAGGATGTGGGCCCACGTGCACGGGCGATTCAGTGGAAGGCGCGCATACATGTGTGGTTGTTCACTGAATATGAGCGCATGGGTGCGCGGGTAGGGTAATTTAAGGCACGCCAGAAGGGTGCGCCTGTGTTGTGAACAAGCGTGCATGAGTGCGCGCCTAAGGGTTTAACAAGCGTGCACTAGAGCGCGCATGTACGGTGGACAGGCACGCTCACGAGTGCACCTGTGAGGAAAACAGGTGTGCATCAGTGCGCCCCTGTGCAGTGGATAGGCGCGCATACATGCGCGCCTATGTAGTGATCAAGCGCGCATGTGTGCGCACTTGTGGGTGATAAAACCGCACCTAGGAGGCAAGGTTGAAGGATGAAAAATGAGTCTTTTTGATGCATTTGATGGTTGCATCTACTGACATAGGACTCTATGTTGTGTGCAGGTGGCTAGCAGTGACTATGGTTGTTCAGTGGCATGACCGAGACTGGTCGCAGTTGCGAGATGTTGTGGCCAACGCAGGGCCTGAGGTGCGAGCGACTTTAGAAACTTGTGGGTTGCTAAAGTTCTTTGAGTGCCCGTTGATACGGGCACAGGAGTACTTACTACAGTTCTTGCTCCAAATGTGGAGTTCAGAGCTGCAGTGCTTCCTCGTGCGAGGAGGGCAGATCCCCTTCACTGCGGTGGAGGATGTGTATTTTTTTACGAGGCTCCCCTTCCGGGGAATGCCTCTACTGGCAAAGCCTGTGCTGCCGAGGGATACACCCCTTGCTATGATCGCCGAGCAGTATTGCTCAGGCGATAACTACATGTCTGGGACTGTAGTGAGTGTTAGTGGTATAGATTCCCTGGCGCATCGTTGAATAGCGGTGATGATTGTTCGTGTGTATGGGTCACTTGTGACCCAACAAATTAGTGGTGGCCAGCTACTGGTACTGGAGAGGGTGGTGGTGGGCCGTGAGAGGTTCGCATGGGGACTGATGCTACATGCACGGATGATCGCGCAGTTGGATCGATGTCAGTCCACAAGTACAGGAGAGTTCACGTTTGGTTCTATTCTGGTAGCTTGGTTTTTGGAGAGGGTGTCGATGCTGCACCCGAGGGTTCTACTAGAGGCGCCTGGGGCACGAGAGCCGCGATTGAGGTGGTGTTCTTCAGTTTTGGTTCGCCACGGTGGTGGCGAAGGTGGCCATTATTTCACAGTGCAGGCAGCACAGATATGGTGGCAGATGCCGCAAGTGATACTTCGGTACCCCTATGCTGGGGTTGACTTCCGGGGGGACCCGGACATGGTGTTGCCTCCTGGGGAGGTTTTTGACCATCGAGGTATGTTGAGTATTGTGTATGTTTTGATTTATGTTATCTTTTGATATACCATTTCATATGTGATATAGACGCTGATACGATCGTTTGTTTGTTGTTTTGTGCATGTGCAAATGTGGCACCTCGCGAGCGTGGGCGCAGCGAGAGCCGGAGAGACTGTCGCGTGGAGAGAGATGTCGGTGGGATGAGGCCGTGGGGCGACCAGCAGAGCCCAAGAGGGCAGCGAGGAGGTGACGGTTCGATGACCTGGGTGCGGGGCCATCACACGCTCCTCCGGCGGCGGCCGGAGTTGATTTTGATGATATACGCCATCATCTGGAGACGGTGTTACAGGACGTGCCTGAGGGCATGTGGATACGCATCCAGGACGAGGGGTTCCTGGAGCAGTGTATAGGAGTACCACCACCATGGCAGGGTATAGTGCGACGAGAAACTGTGCTTGTTGCGATGACGAGTGGAGGCCTGCCGCCAGGGCAGGAGGGTCCTGTCGGTGTTCCACCACCACCGCCTGGGGCAGGTGGGGGTGCAATAGAGGCACCCTGATTTATGTATACTGGTTTTTGGTTGTATATAGGCTGGTGAGCCGATTGTTTGTACCGAGGTGTGACACTGGCCTGCGGGCATATGTAGTTTTGTATGTAAACATTCAGATGGGGTAAATAAACTCGGTCGTACGTAATTTGTCAATTTCGGCTTTGATAGCCGCGGCCTTAGATGGGTGTAGCGGTCGTTGTTTCTGGTGAACGGGTGTGATGTTAGGCCAGGTGTCGATGCGATGCTCGACAATAGATGAGTCAAGGCCAGGCATCTCCGTGTATGACCAGGCGAAAATATCCCTATATTCTTGGAAGAGGGCTTTATATATGGTGATTTCCTGAGGAGTGCAAGCAGCTCCAATGATGATTTCTTCGACGATGCCATTTTTAATAGAAATGTTGATTTTGATGCTGGGGGAAATATTAGCCAGATTACCTTCTTCAAAAGTGTCAGGTGCAGGGATGGGGTTATTGAACCAATCGATAGGCTCGGATGGGATAAAATCTTTGGTTTCGACCGCGTAAATGGGGTTATGGCTAGGAGGCATGAGGGCTTCCTGCGGAAGGAAGAGAGAATGATGGTGTAGTGTGTCCCAGGGAGATTCTGGGCGTTTTATCTCTTTCAGTATTTCCTCGTCGCATTGGAAACGACGGGAATATAAGGGGTCGTGAGGAGTGATCTCAGCGCTGGTGTGATTGCCCCCTGCGGGAGAAGCAAGGGGAATGGTACAAGCAGATGGTGAGGGTTCACTTGACATGAACCATATGTTGAATTGTAGGGGAACGAGCAGGAGAGTTGGGTGGGTTATGGGGTAAATCCTCAGATACGTTATTTAAGAACCAAGGAGGCGTTGGGAGTGCCTCAGGTTCAAGTGAAATGACCTGAAGAGCCTCGAGTGGAAAGGTAAGGTTAATTATCGCTTCTGTGAGTTGGTGACGGAGGGATAATTGACGTTGCCTATGCACAAGGATCATAGGACATTGGTATGTAAAATGAGCCAACGAATCGCAGAGAGAACAAGGGCATCTCAAACGTTCATTGAGGGAAGTGGTGACATAACGAATGTCAGTGATGTTTGTTGTAGAGGATGTAGCAGGGCATGGTTCGTTCTGAAAGTTCTGGCATACAGCAGCTAATGTCTGCCAGAAACGTGGCAGTGCTGGGCAATGATGGGTGTAATGGCCATACTCGGAACAAATAGCACACGCAAATTTGGTCCTCAACCCTTTACTACTGGAAGGTTGGGTGGTAACAGTAGGACTAGCAGTAGTGATGGGTGTTGTGGGAGTGTGATTGAGAGGAATCAAATTCTGTAATTCTGGTAGTGATGGACAGTTGTTGGTTTGGTGACCCTCTTTCTCACATAGTGTGCAAGGTGGTGGGATGCGTGGAGGAAGTGGAGTTGTGGGTTCCTTCTCCTTTCTCCTGCCCCCAGCTGGAGCAGGAGGGGTAGGGAGTATGGGGGTAGTGGGGGTGAGGACGGGAATCGTCATGGGGAAGCCTTCCTATGGAGAAAGGGATGGGTGAGGGATCATCTCAGGTGGATGTAAATACCACACTGGGATTGCTAACACCATATTAGGTAGTGTGAGCGTTGCGGCTATCTAGAAATCTTCTATACCGGGTGGAGGGTAAAAGAAGGGAATTTGAGTGAGGGGTTGGGGAACTGTCTCCCGATTGGGACTATGCCCCTAAGGGGATGTGGATTCATGGATGGTTGGGTCCAGCGAGTGCGCAGGAGGCTTCAGCTGGAGTGGTTCTACAACTATGGAGACGTCAGGGATGACAGAAACCTCCTGAGGAGGAAGAGTATCCTCCGTGTGAGTTCCTTTAGATGAGACGACGCATACTTGATTAGGGGGAAGGAGTGGTGGTGCTCCATGGTATGTTCCTAATAAGTATGGATGTTTGAAAATCACAGGACCCATCTCTACAAGTGGGTAGGTGTCCCAGTTTGTGTGAATGAGGGGAAGAATGTTATCGAGATTGGCAGATGGGTTAGGCTCATAATGCGAGACTTGGTCGATGGTCACAATCTTCCCATTGTGAGGGAACATGATTGTCCGAAAGACAGAAGATGCCACTGCCTTCATAGCATACATGTAGCTACGTCCAAACAAGATATTGTAATCGAGTGGAGCGTCGATAACTTCGATGTCAATGAGAATAGTTTTTCCCCCGAGTTCCACGGGGACATTTTGGAAGAGCCCTTCAGGAGATGATGGTCGTTCGTCATAAGCTCGTAATGTGATGGCGGAGGGTATGAGTTTCGGGGAACCAAGCTTCTGCCATACTATTTTGGACATGATGCATGTAGATGCCCCCTCATCGATGATACACCGATGGACGGTGATGTTCCATATTTTTACTGGTATTTGAATAGCGACCAGGGCGGGAAGACGAGGTTCATTGTTGTCGAGATCAAAGGTGATAAGTCAAGTATCTGCAGGGTCAACTGCCCCCAAGGCGGAAAGCAGTGATTTCCATTGTGTAGGACAAGTCTGGAGGACTTCCAAAACTGACATGGCAGTCGGGGATTGCGCTAAGTCGTCTACTAGGCTGTAGTTATGAGAGGCCCTAATCTGTGGGTTGTGGACATTCCTGCGCAAGGGGATGCGGGGGATGCGAAGTAGTGGTTCGGTGGACGGGCGAGGGATCACCAACGGGGGACCCATTGATGTGGGGTTTGTCTTTGGAGAGATGGGGGTAGACTCAGCTAGTGTCTGATACTAATGATTGCGTGTTTGCAGAAGAATTTATTCCCCACTGGTGAGGAGAATCATTCGCTCTGCTGGATTGTTAGGGTTATGGTATTGACCCACCTGAGGTGGGGGATGCTGTGTGTCCTGTTGGGTATTCATCACCCCTTGATGTGGGATAGGATTTTCTAGCACGACAGGAGGGGGTTGTTGCACATACTGTTGTGGTGCCTGTTGAGGGGCAGTTTGTGCAGGGTTATGGGGAAGACTCCCCGAGTCTTTCAACCTTTTGAAATCATCTATCTGGGGGCAATGGTGAGTGTAATGACTGAACTCGCCACAAAGAGCGCAAGGGTGGATGGTTTTAACATTATTTCGTCCTTAGCGTTTGTTGTTATTGCCCCCTTGGGGGTTTTGGTTCCCTTGGTTCTGATGGCCTCCAGTGGGTTGGTGCTATGGGGGTTGATTCCCACCTTGACCAGGGTTTTTTTTATTCATGTTATGTCCTTTCTTCTTGGCATTGTTTGAAGGATGAGATGGGTTGTCTATGTTCAACTGTTCAAAATTTTGGTATTGTTGAGCAGAAGAGGGTTGAACAAAGTTTACCCCCACATGAGGATGTGGGGGAGCCATGGGTTGTGGAGGACCAGGAAATGAAAAGTATGGGTTTTGTGGTGGTACCAATCCGTAAGGTACATAGGAAGGTGCAACGCTTCCACTAGTACTAAAAGTTGATGTTGAAGGGGTACCACTGGTGATTGAAAGAGGTGGATGTATGGGAGGTGTTGGTGGTGGTCCACTGGTGGGTGGAGGTATAGCAATAGGATACGGTTGTTGATAAGGGGGTGGGGGGTAATAAGAAGTGCCCCCATAGGCTGACGGGTATTGAGGTGTTCCATACATCGGTGGTGGTTGGGGTTGTGGACCATGGTGTGTGGTGGCACCTATTAGTCCGTCTGCTGAATGAGACATCCCAGGTTTGTCTTGACCAAATGGCATAGGTTTTGGAAGATCAAGAAGTACCATGTATAAGTACCTTGACTGTGCATAAATAAGGTCATATTGTTGAGCCTTACTAATAGCTTCCTCTTTAGATTGCGGGAAGGTGGAAGTGACATCCTTACCAAGTAGAGAGACAAGTGATCTAAGAAACCAGTCAAGCATTGCTACTTGGTGGTTTCTGCTTTACAAAAACTACGTCGCCTATGACACTCATGAATGTGATCAGCGATGTGGGTGGCTGAGTTTTGTTTGAAGTTAGACAGTAGTTCTAGACCATTGTCATGGTGGATGGGTAATTGGAAAAAGGTTAAGAACGCTTTGGCCAATGACTCAAAGCTTGTGTGGGACCCTAATTTTTCTTCAACATACCATTTGGCTAATGGGCCAGTGAGTGTTCGTTGAAATAATCGCAGTCTAATGGAATCATCCATAATGCTATTGGAAGAACACCATAGATGAAAGGTCATGACATGGTTGGCAGGGTCATCCCCTGCCTTTCCTTCAAACTTTGGTATGTCGGAAGGAATTTTTGTTGGCATTGCAGGCCATGTGGCGTCGTGCAATATAGGATCATTGGTAAGCTTGGTGAGATCCGGTATGTTGAGAGAGGCCAAATATGGCATATGTAGTGGGGTGGCAGGATTAGCTCCAGCCATAGTGTGTTGTGAACCTGACCCTTGGTGGGGACTAGGTGGGTTGGTGCTTCCTCCTTGAGAGGAAGTGGGTCCTCCGCTCCCGTGTAAAGGAGAGCGAGTGACTGGATGACCTTGGGAAGGAGACCCAAGTAATGTAGAACCAAGCAAAGTTGATCCTAAGATAGTAGCACTCATAGGAATGTGTGAAGGAGGTACCGATGAACAGGTACGACCAGATACTCCCCCTAAGATAGGAGGGAGGTTGAGCAAACGTCGTGAACGATGGGGGTTCTGTGATTCCCCTATGATGTCGGACTAGTTGTGTGAATGTGTGCACACAGTGGTGAGAGAAATATAGAAACAAGAGTCTTTGTTGTGACTGTTTACACAATATATATATCAAAGTCAAACTGTAATCAGATGTGCATCATACATAAATGAGAAAGCAACATATATGTGGGTAAGAGGGTTTTTTCCGCGTGGGGAAATCAAAAGAAATAAAATACTCGTGTCCTAGAAAACGTAACGTCCTTCCTCTCAAATAGCACTGGACCTTCCAATAGTACTCAACAGTGGGGTCTGAAGTCACTGGAAGAGAAACTAGTGAAGGATGAAGCAATTTCTTAGTAGAGGGGGCATATCTCGAAAGAACTGGTGATACTTCCCAATAGCCACACAAAATCCAATCAAGGTGCAATTGCAACCCACAATCGCCACCTGGGTAGATGTCCTAAAATTGGCCACTAGGTACCTCGGTCACAGTGCGGCATTTAGATTTTCAGCCTAAGAAATAGGTCACGGGCTGGATCCCGTCCAAGAGGTGGGTGCCTCAAGGGGGGACGCACAGAACAACCGGACCTCAGCCTTCGACCCTTCACAGGTATCTCCCTGCCTTATGGTGATTGGAACACTAGACTTGGAGGATTTTTAAGTTCCCTATTTGTCAACCTCTATGTTTGAAAATGTGAGAACCAGATAACGGGGAGTTATTTGGATGCCTATCCCCGAAATCTTACCTAGACTAAAAACTTCTATTGGCACCTCCTGTGGAGGAAAAATTAGTGAGTTTTTAGAAAGTTTTTTAGATGAATTTGTTTTGTGAGGCTGGGGGTGAAAACCAACCTCGTTTGATTAAAAGTGGGAGTGGATAGTCGTGTCAAGAAAAGATGGGGTTTTTTCGGAATCCTTTTGGAGGAAACCTACTTAGACCTCCACGTTTCGAGAAGAGGCTATGTGAGTGATAAGTGACTTTTGTGTGTGAGTGAAAGTGCACCAAGTTTTAGTTAATTAGATGTCACCTTGCTACATGTGGACTTCGCTTGGTCCTTACAAGAGTGTGATTACCTAATTAGCTAGATGTCATTGGTACAACCTTGCGGAATTTTAAAAGCCCTGGGAAACTAGCATGTGGACATGTGGTCCATTACTATCCTTAACTCCCCATGTGTGAGTTAATCTAGAAAAATCATGAAACTATCCTATATTGAACATGTGGGCATGTGTGGGCCCGTTACCAACTTTTAAACTCTCCTAGTTTTTTTATCTAAGAAAGCAAAATTCCAACCACTACCCTACTTTTGTGACATGTGGGCATGTATGGGCCCATTACAAATTTAGGATATGTTTGACAAATGAAACTAAGAGGGGTCCCAAAAAGGGCCTTTGTCCTCTCCTAAAGTTTTTGAAACTTTGTTAAGGGAGATGAGATTGTTTTCGCAATCTTTTTCTGGTTCCCAAGATCGCTTGAAGGCGCAAGAGAAGAGCATACTCAAGGATTGCTATTTCAATTTCTAGTCCCAAATGTGAGTTAGGTGTAATTAAGTATGATTGTCCAACTTAAATTATAAATCAAAGCAAGCCATCCATGTGGCAAAAAGCAAATAAGGGAAAATAATTTTTATCCACCTAAGTGCCTATGTTTGTTTGACTATCCCCTTTATAAGTTGAGGGGTCTAAGTGGCGCAGTATTTAGAGCATGCATAACATCATTATTAAGAAGGAAAATGACTTTCCCCACATCCCAAGACCTTACAATGTAAAATTTAGATCAAATGCGCGGCCTCTAGTGTAGACAGAGGCACACAAAGCGCCTATGCGCTGGAAGAGTTGAGACCGAAAGCGCATGTGCGCAGAGAGAAACTGTTGTTTAGGCGCATGCATGCACGATGCGCGTCTATGGGGTGGAATACCCACGCACCTATGGCAAGAGGTCAAGAAATAAAATCTGTATGGATTTCTCTCAATTCTTTGGTGAATTGACTGGTTAGCAGGTCGGCAGAGGCCGATTTGTGAACCTGCAAGTTAATGAAACCAAAAGGAAAGCAAAATAAACCCAAATCAGGGAGGGATTGATACCTTCTCCCCAGTACGGTCCCCAATCTGTTTGCACCCAATTCGTCACTTGGTGAGCAAATAAACGATGCTTACATGCCCAGTTGGGTCTTGCTAGGCATGACAGCTATAGAGGAAAGGGTTAGAAAAAGAACAACAAAACTATAAGCAAGAATTAAACTAAAACAAACTACAACTATGAGCATATGGATAAAGAAATAAAAACACAAAAAGACCAATATCACCAATGTTTTTTGAGTTGGTCTATTGATGAAATCAAAGCACAATGAAGAAAGGGAACTATGGTTCCTTCTTCCTCCAAAGGAAGGCTCTTGAGGCCCTCACAAACTTGCTCTCCTTGCAATAAGAAAATGAGAATGATGGTGAAAGAACTCCAAGCACATCCACTCAATGTAGAGGTGGATAGCTCAATGAAATGGTGCCAAAGGTGTTATTGTCAAGGAGTGAGTCCTTAAAACAATCTAAGCAGCATAACATTACATGGAATTCCTTGAGAAAATGATGTTTCTTCATGGCTTTTTATAGAATTACATTGGGTGATTATGTAACTCCTTCAATGTGTGAAAAGGGGCTCTTTAGGTTTTCATTAGGTCTTTGACCAGCCTACCATGCGGATTCAACTCAGATTTGATGGTCAAATCAGGATGGGAGTTGGCCCATAAGTGGTTGGGAGGCCGACCAATTCAATAAATGCGTCGTTTAGCAGGTGCGCGGGTTTTTTCGCTAACAGTCACGCATCGTACGTGCATGCCTGCATTGTACGTTCCTGTTCTGTGCATATGCGCGCGCACCCATCTTCTATAAAGCACCCTTCAATTTTTGGTTACTTTGTATAGTTTTTGACCCTTTTGCAATGCTGTGAAATTAATCCAGTGCCATGAATGACTTCATTACTGTTTTGACGATGCAGAGTTCTTGTCGCCATGTGCAAACGAAATTTCAGTGATAACACTCTTTTTGTTCCCTCTGTCTGATCTAAGGGATCTGACCCCTTCTGAGGTTTAGATTCCTCGGCTGTGGGTCGTTTTGTTCTCGGGCAGCGGGTCTGTTTCCCACAGACATCCTCTCCATGAATTTCTCCATGGTCTTCAACATCATGTTGAACTTGGCATCTGAGGATCGCGACATCGATGGTTTTGCATCTCCCTGGAGTCTCTTGTCACCTCAGTTGAACGTTGGTTTTATTTTTCCTGATGCCATCATGTTTACTTCGACTTCGGAAGTGTTACTTATTATAGTGTCCAACCTTGCTGACCTTCTTTCTCTCAACAATAGGGAAAAATCATTGTCGAAGGAATCAGTGTACCACAACTACACAACACTAAGGAGCGGTTTGAATTCCACATGGATTGAGTTGTACACCTTCAAGAAACGGCCTAAGAATTCCTGCACTGACTCTTTCAGTGCTTTCTTCATATTATTGTACTATGTTAACAACTACAAAGGGTTTTTCTTGTCTCCTCATTTGTCTAAGAAAGACATCTCAAATGTGACGAAGTCCCGAATGCTCACATGTGGGAGGGATTTGAACCACTTTCTTACATATCTCGAAATGCTCTATGCAATCAACCTCATTTTTGCGTCTGCATAGTCCACTTCTTCCAGGTTGACGAAATCATTAAACCGATCCAGATGCCTCTGGGCGGAAACATTTCCTTAAGGATCATAGAGCCTGATTCTCTGGATATAATTCTGAGGCAAGTCATGTAATTGGGCTGGCAGGATGAGGGGGGTGAATCTAGTGGCCATAGCCCTAGGAGGATTCAGATTCTGAGGGATATTATTTGACACTAGGGCTTGGAATTTCTTCGAGTCAAAAACAATCTTGTCAAAAATGGTTTCTAATTTAGACCTGAATGGATTTTGCTCAAAGATTGTGTCAAACTCAAGGTCATCAATGCTCCATGCACCATCTTTGGGTACAGACAGGCTTCTGTCCAGGTAGTATAATGGGTCCAACGTTTTCTCTCTATTCTTGCGTAGAATCTTCTTGGGGCCGTACACAGGCTCTGTGGGATTTGGGTCAAAGTTCTCTCTGGTGTAAATCATCTTCGGAGCCAGGGTTCCTGAACCGTGCTACTTTGAGCTACTGGTCTATTTGGATTGAAGTTTCCAGGGTAAGGATCTCAACCGGTATGGATGTTTGTCCCTCTGCTACCCTCAAGGGTAAAACTGCAGCGTTAGTCATTCTCCTAGGGAAAATCTATTTAATTTCATTCCCCGACAACGACACCATAATGTTAGCACTCTATAAATCTATTTGGCTGATAAAATTACGACAAAGGTAACTTTTTCAACCAACTTTGAGATCTGAAACTAGCCTTTCAAATCTAGAGAGGGCTCTCTCAGAAGGCACGGTCTCCATGCAGGATATGTCTTTGAAAGAAGTGGTTAGATTTAACACCTTTGATATAATGGGTTCTGGTTATATTGGCGCAAGAAAGTAAGACTTGGGCTATGGAGTCGGTTTGAGGAAATGACATAGACAAATGAATCAGTGGATGAAATTGAGAGGATAAGGCTAGGTGAGCAACAATCTTCAGTGTAAAATTGTAATGTGTGGTGGGGAGAAAATAGAGGAATTGACTCGGAGCACCGCTGCGTGCAAATTCAAAGTTAGCTTTTAGAAGAAAATGTTTTGTCTAAGTGGCACGAACAAGAGGTGTTATGCAACGAATCCACAGGCTTGAAAATTCATTCCAAAATAGACAGAAAAAATATATGAATAAAATATGACAAGAAGCACATACACAAAGAGAGAAACACAATACATCCAACTACTACAACTAGAATCTTTTCATCAAGTTGCAAGACCTTTGCATTAAATTCAGTCAAAAAACTCAAATTACATACAATAGTTGTCGTCTACCAATTTTTCCAACCAACCTGGCTTACATCGAAAAGATGAAATATATAAACGAGGGCGTCGCTTGGGCTACCCTGCTTTCTAACTACTAACCCTAAAACTAGGAAAACCAAGTAGCATGTGTCGGAGACTCTTCGCATGGTGATTTCCAAAAATAGACAATAATCACGTTCATTTTCTCATGACCATTCACAAATTTTCCATGAGTATCTGATCATCGGTCAGGTCTTGATATGAAGAAAATATGTTTTGTTGTATCCCTTTGATTTCATTTGTGTGCTCATTTGCTGGAAAATGCATGTGGCAAGTGGTTGTTTGATTTCTGTGGTCGTTATCAAAATGGTAAAGTGCTTTGGAGAAACATTTCCTTCAAAACTGCAAAGATGAGCGCCATCTAAACTTGTTTTTTCTACGCGCTGGCGAGAGCTACGCAAGCTTCCTTCTCGATCGCTTCGCATTCTATGGAATTTTCCATATGTCTTTCTTCTGTCATTTTATGTTCTTATCGCAACTATACAATGGTGTCTTGCGCCTCTCTGAGCCATCTTTTTATCCATGCCACGTTCCCTTTGTGACCCTACGTTGCTTACGCTTCCGTATTCTTTGTTGCTAGTTGTTTCCTCGATTACATGTTTTCCTGATAGAGTTCAACGATAGCCATCTTTGCCTGCTTCAATTGTTAATATGGCTCTTGATCATTCGCTCATGTGATATCCACTTTCCTTGTTCTTCTCTTGTCTTCGCGGCTCGATCCTCCAGCAGGCTCTAGTCAGATGGCGTGCATGATTTGTTCCTCATCCACTGATCTGGTACACGGCTCTTCTGAAAATCAAGCTTCCATAGCTTCCTTGTTCTTCCTCGGCCTGCCCCTCCTCCAAGAAATTTTCTATTGAGGATATGGGGCTCCTACTGTCTTCCCTTCTTGTGCCAATAACTCCATTTCAGGTTCTGCATGGTTTGATCTGGTCTTCTCTGCAAGTAAAGGAATAAATCCTTTCATGTCTTTGGGAATGCATGTTGCAGGTGAGAACGACTCCCAGTCATTTTGGGGCTTGGACCTTACAATTTTGTTGCTCTGTGTGCCTTTCCTTACGCTATGAGAGGTCTCCATGGCACAATTGGTGTGTATTTTGTGTGCAATATATCCGATAGACATGCAGGGGGATAAATTTCAAACGAACTAGACTGGAAAGGGAAATTGCAGACGGAGTGAAGGCCTTGTTCTACGACTGGAGAGAGTGTCGAGAATCTGAGATTTATAATGAGTCGGACAAAAAAATGAATCATGTTGGAGGACAGTGAATTCATGGAAACGAGATGTTTGGATTCGAGTTGCAGGTTTTCGATGGAAAATCCATGCATGTAGGATATAGGTGATAAAGTTTACTGGGCATGCATGATACGAACGTCATGATTTTTCATTCCCTTGGCTTTCATGATGAACTAATAATAACTATTTTACTTGCCGATGCGAATTCCATTAACCACTTGACTCGACCTAGGGCACGTAGAGATTGGTTTCCTAAAAGGACTCGACTCTCTGAAAAAGACATACCAGTACTACTTATACAAGTTTCGACTCTAACATCCCCTCCCGTTTCCAAGGGCCAACCAGCCACTTTTTGACTTCAACCTCACGGTGCTACGAACATGACTTCACATGTTTGGACACATGGGTCACAATGTGACTTAAAACGGACTCTAAATGGAAATAAAAATGGTGGCGCTAACATGTCATACGGCATCCAACCCTTCAAGGATGAGGTATTATGATATGTTTCCCCACTGGATGTCTGTGATGTTCTCTTGGGCCAACCATATATGTGGAAACACCATGTTGTTTATGAGTCTCGACCCTGTAGTGTCATTATTACTTTGGGGGGTCATCTCTACAGAATACCATAAATAGTTCCAGCTATTTTCCCACCTAAACAGTGCCGCAAGGTAGTATCTCATACTACAAAATTCAGCTTCTTCACAATCTGTTCAAAAGGGGAACATAAGGATACTACAACCACTACAGCCTCAGCCCAAGAACCTTCTATCCAATAGAAGGAGGTCAACAAAATTGCAGAAAAATGAAAGGATTCCTTCTGCACACAGTCATCTCAGGTATCCCGACTAGTTGAACAGAGTCAACCCCACCAACAACAGATCTATTACAACCTTCCTCAAACTGAGCAGTGCAGCGTCTCCAGCAAGGCAATCAGCTCACCAAGATTCAGATTCAGCAAACACTTCCCTGTCTCCCCCGAGAACTCAACACAATGGATACCATTCCTTCATAAGGAGGTAGGATTGATCCAAGTTGATATCAGTGGCCACCCACCTATTCCATAGGATCGAAAATAGTTTTCCATCTTGGCAGTCTTTTCGACAGTTTTTTGAGTTCCAAACTTTTAGGACCATTTTGAGGCTCTAAACGATGTTTATGGGGGATTTGGGGCCTATGTTATTTCCATAGTCACTGACATGGTCCATTTGAAAATCGTTCTTCTCGGTTAGACCTTTCCAACGATGTATAGAGTGACCCAAATGGAGATCGTATGCAAACGTTACGCCCTCGAGAAGTTGACGTATCAACTACCCCCACTGGGGCCCACAAACCTTTTGGCTTTTCATCTTCCGGGGTTATGGTTTTGGATTTTCCTTATGTTAAAAAGGCCTTTAGAGCCTCATTGTAACGATCATATTCTTGTGAATGTGAGTAGTCATCACATCTCTTCTCAGAGATAAGTTCCCACCATTCTAGTGAGTCTTTCACTTTGTATTTTTACAGTCTCTGTACATTTTTTTCATTAATAGAAATCATGTATTATTTTATTTCTTTATTCTAACAATATTTATGTGTATTTCATTGTAGTATCTCTACTTTCATTTTGTTCTAAAAAATAATCTGGATCAGACTATCTTTGCAGTCAAATTCAAACTCATTTTATGACCACATGGAAAGGAATATTTGAAAAATGAAAGAGGATTTTTTCAAACATGATCCCATTCAAAAAAACCTCTCTCAGTTTCTTCACAAGTGTCATGGTTTGGAAGATTCAAATGGATATTTATAGCCTTGTTTTCAGATTTAAACATTTAATGATTTCTTGTTTTAGACATTATCTTTGGGAGTGGATCCCGAGACACTAGAAAGGAATATTGAAAAATGAAAGAGGATTTTTTCAAGTACGAGCCCATTCAAAAAAAAATCTCTAAGTTTATTCACAAGTGTCACGGTTTGGAATATTCGAATGGATATTTACAACCTATTTTTCATATTTAAACATTTAATGATTTCATTTTTTAGTCAATATTTTTGGGTGTGGCTCCTAAGACTCTGGAGAGGAATTTTTGATAAATGAAATATTTTTTTCTCAATAATGGGTTCATATACAAAAACCTCTCTCATTTTTGTAACATCTATCACGATTCAAGAGATATCATGTTATCTTTGACCCCTATTTTCCAAAAAATTGATTCTTATTTTCTAGCAGACAGTTCTAAATGTGTTGCTATAATTTTGTAACCAGATCCAACTTTAGGAAGGAGTTGAGCTTGACCTCCTCAGCTTGGGGAAGATTAGTTTCTATATATATTTGTAATTTTGATTGACTAAGATAGTTGGCAAAAGAATAGAGGACATTTATCTTGATCATTTTGTAATCTTTCTGGATTTTAATGGAATATTAGTGCAGAAGTATAGTGCTATTCATACCAGAGATTCTTTTGGTGGTGATATGAAGTGTTTGTTTCTCTCTTATGTATGTATTTCATGTTTAATTTTCTAATTTCATCTGCAACCTTTATATACTTAAATTGGAAAGCTAATGGTCTAGAATTCATCTGATATTAATGCTCTAGATTCAAGCAATTAAGTATTGTTATTTATTCTTAACTGAATCAAAAATCATCCTAATTGGTGCTCTGAATGTAGTTATTTGTTTCTCTTTCTTACATTATACAACAACAATATTTTCATTGAAATATTATCACCTACCTAGCCTCTGCTTCTCTGATAGTTCTACCACCAGTCACTGATAATTCCATTTTCTTCAAAGTTGACTCCATTTCCCAACAGATTCATTTTCCTTCTTGCCAAAAAAATTTATAAATCTCTTCATATAATCAAATACCTAGCCATTGATCCTTAAAGAAAACTTATCTTCCAAAAACCAAGTGACAAGAGAGATCCCTCTCTGAACTGAAAAGGCTAGTTTCAGTTCTAAAGTGTTTTTGAGGTTACCTTTGTGATTTTCTTCCTCAGCCAAGAAATTTACATAGTGCTAAAATTTTGGCATCATTGTCGGGGAGAGAAGGTGAAATATTCCCTAGGATAAAACGAAAAAGATCATATTTGACTTATGATGGTGCACACAGGTCAAACATAAAGAAGGTTGTACCATTCACTTGGCAACTCCAATCATGCTTCAATCAGATTCAAATACTCCACTGGGGGATGAGATCCATTGACAGAGACATGGAGGACATCATGGGAAAACCAGGTATCAAAGATTTAGTTTTTTCCAAGAGATCTTATTATTTTTCATCAGTTAACTCTTGTCCTTTCCTAAACATGTTAAAATAAAGTGTCTTTACTTGTTGAATACTAATGATGACAAGAAATATACATTTGTATATCCTTCTTCTAAATCTATAAATACATCTCATGTTCCTTGGATAATTTATCCCGACCAAGAGATGTTATTTGAATTATATGATGTACATGATCAATGTGATAAGCCTCAAGATACCTAAGAAAATATCATATCTCTTATGCTTAAGCCTCAACCATCCAAGATCAAAGAGAGATACAAACCACTTTAGTTACCTCATATCCTACATGATTTTCCTCCAAAGCACTATAAATACCTACCTCTATTTGATGGAGAACCCGATAACCCTACAGGTGAGAAACATATCCATGATTTTGAGCATTTTGCAGATTTCTTTGAAATTGAACATGATGATGTTTGTATGAGAACCTTTTCTCAATCATTACAAGGAGATGTTAAATAGTGGTTTAGACACTTACAACCCAACATCATCAGCTCATGGGAAGAATTGAAGGATTATTTTCTAAAGTTCCAGGGTGAGACAAAGTCCTTGGATCAATACCTTTATGCATTCAGTGCCATGAAAATACAGAGCAATGAAACAATAATTATGTTCAATAGGAGGTTTTCTAATTTGTACTACAGGATTCCTAAAAGGATCCAACCTTCAGAAGTTGTTTCCCTGTTACGTTATGAAACAACCTTCCATCCAGACTTATCTTTCTTTTGATGGAGAGGAGGTTTGCTTGTAGATTTTAACCTTGTACAATATTTACTGCAAATAGATTTTCAGTAAAAGAACATAAAAGATACAATGGAAAATACAAACATTACACAGAGATTTTTCCCCTGGAAACCTAAACCGGAAAAACCAACATATTCCATATTCATTCATAGTGTTACATTGTTTACAATACAATATACACATAGGAGCCAGTGGCATCCAAAAACCTAACCCAATGACCTAGATTAGACAATAGCCCTAATTCCTTAACCAAAAATAGAAAACCATCGACAAAAAACCATGTGCCGAAAAACCGCTCAAAAATGTGACATGTTTCCCGAGCAAAAACAATCTCGGGGGCACTTCCCTTGAACCCCTGCATGCGGGGATTTCAACCCCCACTCAAACCCCCCTTTGCGTTCGGTGCAACACAGACACCACTACTCGTGCAAATAATATAACACATACCCAACATTCTCCCACTTGTTGTTTTCTTTGCATACAAGGGGTTACAGGGTTACATAGTCAACAATCTAGGGCATCAATGCCCATGGATCCTCTACACCAAGAGAAATTCTCAGTGCTCACAGATTTTGTTAATGAATCTGCAACATTATTCAAAGTGTCCACCTTCATCAACAATACTTTATTTTCTTCAACCATGTCTCTCACAAAGTGATATTGAATATCAATATTCTTTGTCTTTAAATGATAAGTCGGGTTCTTTGCCAGAAAAATTGCACTATGAATGGCACAATCTATCCTTACAGCTTGTTGTACCAACCCAATACCTGAACACAATATTTGTAACCATATTTCTTCCTTACTTGCATGATTTTATGCCATGTATTCATCTTATGTAGTTGAAAGTGCTACTACAACCTATCTCTTGATCATCCAAATTATTTCTCCTCCAAACAGGTTAAATACATACCCACTTGTAGATCTCCTACGATCCAGATCTCCAGCCCAGTCTGCATCCAAAAATCCATGTAAATCCACCACTCTGTCCAATACTGGTCTTCCTTGGTAGCACAATCCATAGCTAGCAGTTCCACACAAATACCTAAAAACCCTTTTTATTGTTGTTCAATGCTCCTTCTCTCGTTTTGACATATACCTGCTCAAAACTCCCACTACATGTGCAATGTTCGGTCTAGTACAGACCATTGCATACATCAAACTGCCAACTTCACTTGCATATGGAACATGATACATGTCCTCCTCCTCTTCCTATGTATTGGGACATTGATTCACAGATAACTTTACACCAACAGGAATAGGAACCTTGACAGGTTTACATTCCTTCATATCAAACCTCTGCAATATTGTCTCGACATATTTTCTCTTATTTAACCAAAGTTTCCTCTTTTTTCGATCTCTTTTAATTTCCATCCCCAAAATGAAATTTGAAGCACCAAGATCCTTCATGTAAAATTTAGAGGACAACTGAGTTTTCACATCATGGATAATCTCCTTGTTGTTTCCTATCAGCAACATGTCATCCACATACAAGACCAAATAAATCAAATGATCACCAATTAATTTAAAATACACACAATGATCCTCTTTGCTTCTTGTGAATCCAAGTCCCGACATATAAGTATCAAATTTTTGATACCACATTCTTGGTGATTGTTTTAAACCATAGAAGGACTTTTTCATCTTGCATACCATCTCCTTCTTTCCCTTCACAGCATAATCTTCTAGTTGCTTCATATAGATTTCTTCTTCCAGATCCCCATGTAGGAATGTTGTCTTCACATCCATTTTTTCTACTTCAAAATCAAATGCAGCAGCAACAGATAATAGAAATATTATAGAGGTTAACTTGGAAACAGGAGAAAAAATCTCACCAAAATCAATTCCCTCAACCTAGGAATAACCCTTTGCTACAAACCGAGCTTTGTATTTCTCTTATTTTCCTTCTACATTCAGCTTCTTTTTAAATACCCATTTTCTTCCAATGGGATTTCTTCCAGTCGGAAACTCCACTAGATACCAAGCCTCATTCTTATCCAAGGCTACCATTTCTTCATCCATGGCCTTTTTCCATAGATTTCCATCCTCTGAATCCACTGCCTCCCTGACAGATCTAGAATCATCATCGGTAATAGACAAAGAAAAATTTGAATGGAAATCAGATGGAGTATACCTTTATGGTAGCCTCCTTTCTCAAACCGATATCCTCAATATTGGAGTATGAGGATCTTCTTATTCTGATTCATGTTCTTCTGTAGAGTCTAATTCATCATCCTTTAAATCAAACACTATTTTCTCTGGTTCTTCCTTACTTGGTAGGACTTCATGTTTAAAAACATCCTTCATTTCTCTAAATACCACATCTCGACTATACAGTACCTTCTTAGTTTCTTGGTTCCAAAGTTTATAACCTTTGAGACCATATTTATATCCAATAAAGATACACTTTTCATCCTTCTTATCTAGCTTACTCATGTTTTCCTTTGGAACATGAACATATGCATCACAACCAAATACCTTGAGATGTGTGAGAGAAGGTTTCTTACCAGTCCATACCTCTTGTGGATTCTTTTCATCCAACACTGATGAGGATGATCTGTTGACCAGGTAACATGCAATACCCATTACCTCCACCCAAAATTCTTGCCCCAACTTGGCTCCACTGAGCATGCACCTTGATTTTTCCATCAACGTCTTGTTCATCCTTTTTGCAAATCCATTATGTTGAGGTGTATATGGAGTAGTCTTCTTCCTTTCTATACTGCACTTCTTACAAAATTCTACAAATTCATTCCCGCGGAACTCTCTTCCATTATCTGTCCTCAACACCTTAATTCTTCTCTCTGTTTGATTCTCAACAAGAGCCTTGAACTCTTTAAACCTATCAAAGACTTTAGATCTCTTCCTGAGGAAATATATCCAAGTATTCCTCGAGAAGTCATATATAAATGAGAAATAGTACACATATTTTCCCAATGATGGGACCGACACAGGTCCAAAAACATCACTGTGAACTAGCTGTAAAATTCCTTCCACCATCATTGCACTAGAGGGGAATCTTATCTGATTCTTCTTCCCATATACACAATGTTCATAGAAATCGAAATCCAAAGAGAAATTATACATACCTTCAACCATACCTTTATCATGTAGTAGTCGAAGACCCTTCTCTCTAATATGCCCCAGTCTTTGATGCCACAACATAACCATTTCTCTAGAGACTATAGGAGTTCTTTCTTCTTCAACTCCAATATCAGTAACAATGGAACTATTACACCCATCACTAATAGTGCTTCGTTGCAGCTTATACAAAGTTCCAAATCGAACTCCCTTCAACAACACCATTTCTCCTCGAACCATCCTGCAGGTTTCCTTTTCAAATATTGTATTTACCCCTGTATCATCCATTTTTCTTACAGAAATCTAATTTCTAGCCAAACATGGGATGTGTATAACAACATGAACTATTCTAATCCTTCCATCTATGAGACTCAACTTGAATTTGATCATCACCTAAGAAAACATTACCTCCATCATACCTTTCATATTCACATAACTACTCCCCGTGGGGAGTCATATGAAAGGATGCACCAGAGTCAACCAACCATGCCTTATGATATGCATGTGTGCTTGAAGAAGCCAAGTACACATCCCCTCCTTCTTCCTTTGAGGCATTTTTTTCTGTAGAAGAAGATTCTTCAGATCCCTTCTTTTTCTCAACTTTGGATCTACACTGCTTCTTGTAGTTCCCTTCTTTTTCACATCTTCAACATACCTTTACAAACTTTCCAGGATATTTATATCTACCCTTATACTTAGATCTCCCACTTGAGAACTTAGATCTATTTCTTTCCTGGGAACATCCTCTTGCAAATAATGTGTTTGTTCTTTGTCCTTCCATATTCTTTTGTCTCATCTCTTTCGACAAAAAGGAAGAGACCACTTCATTAAACTTCAAGGAAGTTGTATTACTACCTATGGCCACAACCAGACTATCCCACGAGTTTGGTAAAGAACATAGTAAACTGATACATTTATCTTCATCTAAAATTTTAATCTCAACATATACTAATTGACTTACCACAGTATTGAAGGCATTCAAATGCTCTACCACCGAGTCTCCATCTCTCATCCTCAGGTTATACAGCTTCTTTCTCAATAATAGTTTATTTACTAGGGACTTAGACTGATACAACTTACCCAACTTATCCCATAAATCCTTGGTTGTAGCTTCCTCTGACACATTCAGTAATATTGAATCTGAGAGACACAGTCAGATTGTTCTCTTTTCCTTCCGATCGAACTTTTTCCAGTCATCTATTGAATTTCCTGTAGGTGCAGTACCTGGATCTACTTCAATCCACCGATCTCTATCCACGAACATATCTTCCATCTTGAGCTTCCATAACTCAAAACTTTTTCCATTAAACTTCTCTATCTCCATTTTCGAATTGCTCGCCATTTCTTTTCACCTTAAAATTCAATACCATAGATCTCCCACTATAACAAGGGTTATCACAGTCCCAAGACAAACCCTTGACCAAAAAGGCATCCCCCTGAAGCCAACAAATCTCTGATACCAAATGTAGATTTTAACCTTGTACAATATTTACTCCAAACATATTTTCAGTAAAAGAACAGAAAAGATACAATGGCAAATACAAACATTACACAGATATTTTTCCCTTGGAAACCCAAACTAGGAAAACTAGCATATTCTATATTCATTCATAGTGTTACATTGTTTACAATACAATATAAATCTAGGATCCAGCGGCATCCAATTAAACCCTAACCCAATGACCTGGATTAGTCAACAATCCTAATTCCTTAACCGGAAATAGAAAACCATCGACAAAAAACCATGTGCTGAAAAACTGCCCAAAAATGTGACACGTTTCTCGAGGGAAAAAAATTATCATGGGTGTTGCCCCTTCACCCCCCAAGGGGGGGGCTAGAAGCCCCCACTCAAACCCCCCTGCGTGCCCAGTGCAACGCAGACACCACTACTCGTGAAAAAATTATAACACATGCCCATCATTGCTACCTTGCAAAAAATGTTTAATGATTCAAAAGAAGTGGAAGATAATATTCAAGATTATGGGAAGATTTCAAAACATATTCGAAATGAGGAGTTAGATGTTGTAGAACATGAGAGTGACCATGAACAAAAAGTAACTGATCTGAATTTTGAGTAGAGGGTTAGTAAAATCATGCATTTTCTTGAAGTTTTTAATTTTGATGTATTTGCAGAGGATAATGAATAGTTTTCTAATCCACAAGTTGTTGTCCCAAAACATTTTGCTGCTAATTTTAATTTTAATTCTTTTCATCATGAGAAAAATGTTGATTTTGCCATGAATGTTTTCAAAATTTTCAGTGAAGAATGTCATGAAATTGAACTTGCAAATCAGCTTGTTGGAGAGAAAGTTATTGTCCCAATGTTCTTGATTGATGACATTGTAGATGTGTTTGATGTTCCTAAGTATGATGAGTATGATAATGATTATTCAGTTAATCATGATGTTGATTTCTTAGAACAACCATATGCATGTTCTCTATTAGAAAATGATCCTTATCAACAGTTTAAGGAAAACATTCAACCTGTGTATGACATTTATGTTATTGAATATGGAGAAAATAGTGAGTTGGTTTACGGTAAGCCTATGCCCTTATCTTTTTCTTCATTTGAGTTGTTGAAATAATATTTCAAAGTCATTAACAAAGACGAGGAGTGAAAACCAATGAAAAATCACCATAGTTTACTGGAGAAAGCTCACAACAACATAAAGTGGCAGCAACCTTCTCAAGTTCTTCACAACCCTGTAGATGATTATATGGAAGATTTTAATCAAAATTTTCAACCATTAAATAACCCTAAGTTTGAAAATAAAAATGATGATGAGTTGGTGTTTAAATCAACATTGTTTTCTTATCCAGCAGAGGTTTCATTGCAACAGTTTTATGCAAATTGTCATCCCTTCTATGACAACCATTAGTTGGAATTGTATAAAAGAAAGAATGTAATTGAAGAGTTGATACAGGATGATTGCTTTCTGCATTATCTTGAGGATCCTTTTGTAGTGTTTTTTGAGTCGGTAAGTGAGCTCAAACTTTTAGGTTTTTCATTTTTTGTCAATATTGAGTTTGACTACAAGTTTTTATTTGAGTTGTCGTTAAACAAGTATTGCATTTTTTTCCTGAACAAAGATATGCAAGAAAATCAAGCAATGGATAAAGTGTTTATATGGTTGCATTGGATCTTTTAATTAACTTGATTAAAAACTCATGGATCAGTTAGAGTGGGTAGGTTTTTGAATAAGCTAATCACTCTGAGAATCTTTGTCAGTAGTCAATTTCCTTTTCAGTTTTTAGTTTGCAACATTGTTTTCAAATTCCACTGTATAGTTTGAAGAGTGGGTTTGATTTCAGTTGGAGAAGGACAAAAGTCAGTTTGCAGGTTGGGAAAACCCCAATGTATGAAGGCACCTGGGTAGTGAGTTCTTTGTTTCCTCACAGGGACGAAAACATCCCCATTGGAGCCAATGTTAGTGTCCTATAATTTGCTCAAGGGTCAAAGTCTGAATCAAGTATTTGACATATATTAGGATGTTGAAGAAAATGGTGTTTGAAAGGGTATGTAAGCGGTCATAGGGATGCTTATCATATTCTCAAGTGTAAAAATATAAATCAATTACCTTCAGTCGTCAATCAAATCTAAACAATAGAAGAAAATGTCAAAAGGAAACTTGCTCCAGAAGTTCGTTGTGGAAGTTATGGAAATTATTGTTTTTGCAATCAACTTCAAACTCAATTTCTAACCACATGGAAAGGAATATTTGAAAACTGAAACTGTTCTTTTTCAATCATGAGCCCATTCACAAAAACCTCTCTCAGTTTCTTCATAGGTGTCAAGTTTTGGAATATTTGAATGGATCTTTACAACCTATTTTTCATATTTAAACATTTAATGATTTATTGTTTCAGTAATTATCTTTGGGAATGTATCTCGAGACAATGGAAAGGAATATTTGAAAACCGAAAGAGGATTTTTTCAAGAACAATCCCATTCACAAAAACCTATCTCATTTTTTTCACAAGTGTCATGGTTTGGAATATTATACTGGATATTTATAACCTATTTTTCAGATTTGAACATTTAATGATTTCCTTTTTTAGTCATTATCTTTGGGCACGGATCCTGGGAATCTAAAGAGGAATTTTCAAAAATTGAAAGATATTTTTCTCAAGAACAAGTTCATATACAAAAACCTCTCTCAGTTTTGTAACATCTATCATGATTCGAGAGATATGATGTTATATTTGACCCATATTTTCTAGAAAATTGATTTGTATTTCCTAGCAGGTAGTTATAAATGTGTTTCTCTAATTTTTTAACCACATCCAACTTTGGGAAGGAGTTGATCTCAACCTCCTCAGCTTGGGGAAGAGTATTTTCTATATATATATATATGTAATTTTGATTGACTAAGAGAGTTAGAAAAAGCATAGAGGACATTTCTCTTAAGCATTTTGTAATCTTTCTGGATTTTAATGGAATATTAGTGCAGAAGTACAGTGTTATTCATACCAGAGATTCTTGTGCTGGTGATTTGAAGCATGTGTTTCTCTCTAATGTATGTATTTCCTGTTTTATTTTCTAATTTCATCTGCAACCTTTATATACTTAAATTGGAAATCTAATGGTTTGGAATTCATATGATATTGATGCTCTAGATTCAAGCAATTAAGTATTGTTATTTCTTCTTAACTCAATCAGAATTCATCCTAATTGTTTCTCTAAATGTAGTTATTTGTTTCTCTTTCTTCCATTATAAAACAACAATATTTTCACTGAAATATTTTCACCTACCTAGCCTCTGCTTCTCTGATAGTTCTACCACCAGTCACTGATAGTTCCATTTTCTTCAAAGTTGACTCCATTTCCCAACATATTCATTTTCCTTCTTGCTAGAAAATGTTATAAATATCTTTATATAATCAAATACCTAGCCATTGATCCTTAAATAAAACTTGTATTCCATAAACCAAGTGACAAGAGAGATCCCTCTCTGGACTGAAAATGCTAGTTTCAATTCTAAAGTGGTTTTGAAGTTACCTTTGTTATTTTCTTCCTCAGCCAAGCAATTGACATAGTGCTAACACTACCACCTCCATAGTGTAGATACTTTGATACTACTAGCTAAACTTATACTTCTACTTGAATTTATGTTTCACCCTCGTCCTACTAAAATCCTTCTACCACTAATCACTTGTTGTATAAATGGTTCTTCTTCTTCAGATGCCTTAGTCTCACATGGGGTTGTGGATTCCACGTTAATTCGAATCTAGAATGGAGAGCCTTCTTCTGTGTGGAACCCTTGACCTTTGGTTTTCCTCTCATATATTGCGTGCAATATTTACTCAATATGCCCATGTCACATGAATATCCTCTACCTCCTCCCCATCACTGTCCAAGCCCTCTCGCTTGGCTACTACCCTCTTTTTCCTATTGATCTTATACTGGTAGGGTCTTCCAGTGTGCATCACTCCTTCTCTCTCCATTATCTCCTTTGCTTGTTCCTCATCCATCATAATTGGGTCCATTACTTCCTTCTTCTGGCCTCCCTCCATATCCCTCTCCATATCTCAGATCTTCCTTAGTGCTTCCCCCAGTTCACCCATGCACGCAGAGTGATTTAGTTGTCTAAGTCCATTGTCATCACTCATTTATCATGTAATAAAATCATGATCAACTTGTAAAGTGATATAATGTACCTTTATGATCTTGGTCCCTTCAAAAACTATTGTTCTGCAATATTTTATGACTTCGTAGTATTGACTGCAAACTCAATAATAAATCCTGCAACAATATTGTCTAACCAGAAATCCACTACGCACATGAATTTATTATTGACTCTTTCCAACCATGCAATATTCTCATTGGTCCACTCTATTGGCCTTATCCGATTAGTTGGATGAGTATCCTTCAACCTCAATATCCACTCCTATAGCAACTCTGGAAAATAACAGAAATATACCTCACGCAAATATGTAAATACATACCTTTGCAAATACTAGTGCAGTGTATACCTAGAGCTTCTATTGTCTTTTTGCACAAACTTGAGTTGTTTTGTCTCCAACCATATTTCAATTTCTTGCTTAGTTGGATTACATGGCATAAACATCCCCTTGTACCACTATCCTTCTCATCAAATCCCATCCAATATCATCTTTTGAGTTCCAACCAGCAACGAAATGATTTGTTGGATGTATGGGTTGACCTGGGTTCTACCTTAGTTCTATAAAAAAAACCTAGAAACCATCAGCCCTTCTGGAGACCAGAAGGAAACACTACGCACAGAGTGCATGACAAAGTCTCACCTGATATGGCTTATGGGTGATTGCATGATCCAAATGTCTGCAATCGTTGAAGGGATTATTCTCATGGGTGTAATGTACCCAGCCACCCATAGGTCAGGATACACCACTTAATATGACTGAAACACACCCAACCACCCGCAGGTGAGGAAGGTTGCAGTCCAGGGACTCAGTTCTCTGATCTTATCTCAAAAAAAAAGGATTGTTAAACAATGTTAGAGGCATAAAAACCACATGCATAAGACAAGATCCATGCTACATCATAAAAGAGATAAACAACATGCTAAGAAAAAAAAATAACCAGTAGACATGCACATTATAAATACATATCTCAGAGATAATTAAATACACATCGGAAATAAGCATTACATAGAAAACACAGAGAGCACTTATATTTGCAAGTAAATATTCACCAATTGGTTACATACCAAGGACGTTCCACCCAACCATAGGAAATGTTGTTCATTTACTCTCAACAACAGGTCACCCCTGAGTTAGGGCTATGAATCCACAAGGACGGGTCCTAGGCCAAATCTAAAGCACACAACAGTTGGCTAACTAGCTCTCAAGTTTTCCAACCTTACAACAAATCCTAATTTCTAGCTCTCTTTCCCCCTCAACCTGCACCAGCCCAAGAAACAGACACCCTTATCTACCATGCAGTCCCTCAGACTATCCCATTTCTCTCCAGGGCTCTAGTGCTATTGGTCAGGAAATATCCCTACTAGAAACTCCAAGGATTCTCAGTTGTGGACAAATCTATATGAACTACTATCAGTCTCATAACTAACACACCTCTCAGAACTCAAGCTATCTTATGCCTTTTAGCACTCACAACAATCCAAAGTACACCAGCTCTCTTCTACCCATCCTGCATAAACCCAAGAGAATGGACCTCCACCCAACTCAGGCAGTTCCTCTCCTTTTAGGGATCCAGTGCAGCTGGTCTAGAATCTCCATGTTGGGACTCTCAAGACTCGCATATCTGGACAACTCTATCGAAAATTCCATAAAGATAATGCACACATGCATCCATTCCCTCCTGGAATGATCAGTAAAATATTACAACCATTCAACAATGGATCTCCTCTTCCTACCATTTTTTTCCATGCTCGTCCCAAGAGCATATGAACTAGCAATAGTGATTGAAGAGCAAAGAAGAACAAGGGAAGGTCTGGACAACGACTCAACACATCATCCACACACTTCTTATTGCTTTCCTGACTATTTGGATGCCTTCCTTTTCCACCCAAACACAACACAAAGAATATAATCCTTAAGTGATCTCCAGTGTTGGCAAAGAGGTTGCATTCCAAACATTAGATATACAATAGATACCATTGAACACTCATATAGCAATATATCCCTTCCATATCCAACCATATTATGGTCTCACACATGGCTAGCTCTATGGATATTCATTGTTATAGAAGGAGTATATCTCCTGAATTAACCGGGTTACGATCCCATAACCAATCATAACATAATATGCAACTGACATTTTATCTAAATGCATTCTAGCATCAACAACACTTACATACTCTAGGCCTTTGCTCGTTAGATATCGATTTAAATGTTGGAAATTAACTGAGGGAATTCTTACCTCAATCCCCTTCAACATGTATGCATCAATAGAAACTAAATGCATACATGCCTGGTTGTTATCAACCTACTTGTTGCTATCTGACCAACTAATAATTGTAGAAGCTCACATACTTCCTCCTTCATCATTATGATCACCATTCATGCCACCCTCATGGACCTTCACCTAGATGGAAATCACAAGAAACAACAACATCCACATCTTTAACCCTTCTATATCATTTTTCCCTGAATACATAATCCATCATTAGTCATACTCAAACATCATTTCATAATAATAGACTAGTCTAGGTTCACAAACATGTTATATGCATATCCAAGAATGTACATATGCAAAATTACACATCCATATGCACCAAGCATTCATTGTCAGCATGCCAACTAATGCATAATGCATTTTAACTTCATTGTATGCCTCATGCACTCTAGTGCATTTTTGTTTGAAATCACTTGTTCATTTATCTAATTATGTTGTAGTTGGTTGTCCTTGAACTCCTTCAAATCCTTGTTGCCTTGTGTGCTCTCATTTTGTTCCTCTGCACTATTTTTCCCTGGTCTGAACACTTTCCATTCAATTTCCACCTAGCCATTCTATAATCCATCCAATGTACTCAAATTGCAATAGCTCCCCTTTGGTAGTCATTCCCAACTTTACCTTTATGAGACACTCCAACACCCTTTCACACTTAATACCATACCCCAATGGAAGTCCATTTCACTCAATGACATTTTTCAAGTGAGAGAGAATTCCCAATTCTCTACATTAGCATCCTGCTTCAATTATGAACTCTGATATTAGAAGTGAATTTCACCCTTAATATTTGCAACTATCTACACGTCTCTTCCTTCAAGGCTAGGAAGTCATACTTTTCCTTTCTATGCCTTTTAATGACATTCTTAACCTGCTAACTTCATATCCTATGTGAAAAAAATTTCTTTTGTAGTACCTCATCCAACTTCTATAAGCTTGGTCATTCTTCCATGACTCTAATTTCTGATCATGTTCATGAATGGATCGGATTGTACCTCTAATCCTACCAAAATATACAAGAAATCATCTGGTTAGAATTATACATATCATACAAAAATTGTCAATTAAATTTACAGGTCCCTTTTCTGTTTAATTCATGAATAAAAGAAATATCAATTATAACAGTTATCTAAAAATAGAATGATTCCAGGCCATTATCCTCTGAATCATATTTCCAACAACTGAAATCTGACCCCAATCGGATATCTAAGATGAAAGTTAGGGTTCCCTAAAAAAACAAAAACCACTTTCAGCCCCTTTAGCTGATACCAAAAGTGAAATATGCGAAGGCGCTTCCTTCAAACCAAGTTCCACGTGACCATAGCTCGAAATTGTGGTCTTAAAACACTCTTTAGCACCCTGCTCTGTGTTCTTCTACACAGGAGCTTGTGCGAACACCAAGTCTGAGGGTTGGTTTACTTCTAGGCCCTTTTTACCTTTTCATGGGACCATCGATGGGATCAAGTCCTCTAGACTTCGGCCTTTGGTTGTTTTCAATTGTCAACTTCTTTTTTTTCCTTTGGAGTTACGATTCACCGAACCCATCAATCATTCCACTATCAAAAATAGACGATTCAGATTTAATCTCTCGTCGAATGGATGGTCCATCCCCCATATGGAGGCTTCAACGAGATCAACGGTTGTGACTTAATATGGCATTGAGATGGGCGGCCTTAATAAATTTGGGACTCTGACATTCTAGGACTCTGGGACATTCAACTCTCTTGCCACTCAATTCCCTCAGAGTGAAAATTCTTTGAACTGTAGAATCTACTGCCACATATTCTCTCTTAGTGAATGGTCGAGATTAACTCTAGCCTTTGGGAGTCTTCACACTTTAACAACTCTCAACCAAGTTCCTCCAGAGTGCCAAGTCTTCGGACTACAAGATCTAGTGCCACGTGTCCACTGTAATCAATGGTTGAGATGGACTCTAGCCTTTGGGAGTCCTAGACCCCAACTGCTTATGCTATCCTTCCACTACTTGATCTAACGATTGAGAAAGGTCCCAAAGGGATCTTAGATCGACAATCTACATTCCTTCACGACTTCAGGCTTCGACACTTTTCAATAACATAAACTTGGACACCACCAGAGTCACATGCTCTTGAAGATGACATGACACGCTTACATCACCAAGAGTGATGTTGACCTATACACGTGTGCCACGTGTTACTCAAAAACACACAGATCAAGATCTAAAATGTACCAAAACTGGTTGACATGTGTCCCCACATGACACCCCTGCCACGTGGCATAATCCATGTAATCAATCAAATTCAGGACTCGGAGACTCTAGGCTTTGGAAGTTTCCTGAGTCCAACACATGCTACCTCTCGGATAGTCAAATGTCGAACTAAAATCGACAGATCACTCTCCTCCTACAACTAACAGTTGTGATTAAATCTAGCTTCAGATTTGGGGCTTCTCGGTCTATATGACCCCCATACTCTTGAATACTTGCAATATATGACGGTCCTAAAACACTCCCAAAATCCACTGCTCCATATAACGGTCGACGAGACTTCGAGACTCCGACACTCCAGGACTCTGGGTCATAACAATTCAACAAGTTTTAAAACTCACGGAGTGAAAACTCCTGAAGTGGTCAATGTTAGGTGACCACGATCAACGACAAAGATCCCTCTGTGCCTCCCATCAGATTGGATGGTTGACAGGAATTTGAGACTCTTCCCTTCGACAGTTCAAGATTTGCATGCCTACCGATATCTCCAAAGTGGTGAAGTTCCAAAGTCTTACCTTTTGTTCTTGGCTTCAATCGACGGTTGATGATCGATTAGCTAGATCTGATGGTTGGGACTTAACCTTACCCCAACCTCTGGTTTCTCCTTAATTGGACGGACCTTGTTCACCAGCCCTCCGATCCAATGATATAGATCCCTCTTGATCTGAGGGCAGTGATCGCTCCCTAAATCAAAAGGGATGGTCATGATCCCATGATCCCTTACAAAGGATCTCCGACTCTCTGGATTCTGCGTGGACTCTGCAGCACCATTCTTCCTGATCTTTTCGACTTCAAAGTCGTAAATCGATCTCAACCATGAGACTCTAAACAACATATCCAACCCATAAAGGCTCGGTGTTTCAACCTGAACCTCTGATACCAATCTATAACATACCCATCCACCCACAGGACGGGCTACACCACTTAATCTGACTCCAACACACCCATCCACCAACAGGCGAGGCACGCTACAATCCAAGTACTCAGTTCTCTGATCTTATCTCGAAAGAAAAGAACTGTTAAAAAATGTTAGAGGCATAGAAACCACATGCATAAGACAAGATCCATGCTACAACATAAAATATATAAACAATGTTCCATGCACAAAAAATAACCAGCAGACAGGCACGTTATAAATACATATCTTAAAGATAATTAAATACACATCAAAAATAAACATTACGCAGAAAACACCGAGAGCACTTATCTTTGCAATTAAATTTTCACCAACTGGCTGCAGACCAAGGACATTCCACCCAACCATAGACATTGATGTTCATTTACTCTTAACAACAGGTCACCCCCGAGCCAGGGTTATGAATCCACAAGGACGGGTCCTAGGCCAAATCTAAAGAACACAATAGTTGGCTAACTATCTCTCACGTTTCCCAACCTCACATCAAATCCTAATGTACAACTCTCTTTCCCCCTCATCCTACATGACCCCAAGAAATAGACACCCTTATCTACCATGAAATCCCTCAAACTATCCCATTTCTCTCTAGGGCTCCAGTGCTACTGGTCAAAAAATCTCCTTACTGGAAACTCCAAGGATTCTGAATTGTGGAAGGCTTTATCTGAACTGCCATCAGTCTCATAACTAACAGGCCTCTCAACACTCAAGCTATCATAGGCCTTTCAGCACTCACAGTAATCCATATTACACCAACTCTCTTCTATCCAACATGCATAACCTTAAGAGAATGGACCTCCACCCTTCTCTACCAAACAGTCCCTCAGGCACTCCCTCTCCTTCCAGGGCTCCAATGCAGCTAGTCCAGAATTTCCATGTTGGGACTCTCAGGACTCACAGTTGTGGACAGTTCTATATGAACTACCATCAAGCTCATGCACACAAGCATACATTCCATCCTAGAATGATCAGTAAAATATTACATCCATTCAACAATGGCTCTCCTCTTCCTTCCATTTGTTTCCATGCTTAGCCCAAGAGCACATGAACTATCAATAGTGATTGAAGAGGAAATAAAAATAAGGGAACAAGGGGAAGAATACTAACTAGGGAAAGAACGAACCCCGAACTTCACCCCAAGCCACCCTCATGCAGCGATTCATATCCATGCTCAAACCGAGAGCACATGAATGCAACAAGAATGACACTCTTGAATATGAAGAGTGAGAAAGGTGTAAAAATGAATGAATAAGAAAAAAAAGTGAACCCCCAACCAAACCCAAGATGGTTTTATATAATTACTTGGAAATCAAGAACCACATGGCCTCCCCCAAGAAGCTCATGTAACCCCTTTTCTCCATAAAATCAATTATGGGTAAATAAAATAATAATAAAAAGACTTAGCCCCTCAATCCCCCTCTCTCGTGGAATCATGGCCCCTTGTCTCTTTTATCCTTATGTGTCTTGCAGCCAACAATGTATTTTATTAATGTATATAGATGTATTACATTTCCTAGGCACTCTGGCCCCTTTTCAACTTTACTGGCTCACCAACCTAAGTCACAATTACATTATACAGTATAGTTCATAAGGGTTAAAACTAGGATGTTATAATGGGGTTATTATACATACTTATACTTCAACATTACTTCAATATTCATTATATCGACTATTCCATAATTATATTCATTCATTAACATTCATTCTGTAATAAAGTAACATAACTAATCTAATTTGCACTACATTATAACTCTAATAGATTCATTCATTCATTCATCATAAATCATATAAATGAAATATTCCATACAATGACATAGTGTTTTACCGTGGTTCACCCCCCCTAGGCTATGTCCACAAATATTTGGCAATATCTGTTTCTTTATTCATCTTCATCAAGGTTATTCACTCCGCACATTACATAATAGTTTTTTATGGTGAGGCTAACTAGTGTCACACCAAGCTCCACAGCTTACAACCTGAACCTTAGTTACAACTCAAAACGGACTCATCTCCAAAACTGAATCAATAATAGCTATAAAACTCTCTATCCAAAACCTTGCTACCAAAAATATGACACTTCTCCAAAAGATGACCAAGGCTCTCCCTCCTCAAATCTTACAATGCCTATTTATATTACCAAAATGAGTAAAAACCCTTACAACAAAGACCCAAAACCCTAACCCTAAGTGAATTAGGTTTTTCCACTTTACAACCTCTTTCACATGACAGGTCCTCGATCCAACCATTTCCTCGTCGTGTTGTCCTTCTTTATACCTTTTCCTTGCGCTAATTTTCCCTATTACCAGGCATGTTGCTTTCCCTATATTCTGACGCACTTCTTTTCCTTATTTTCTAGTGCATTTTCCTTTCTTGATCCCTTTTGTAACTATCTTCAATAAATGTTTTGTGTTTCCCCAAAATATCTTGCTCCAATAATTTTCCTTTAGAGTCAAGATAAATAACCGGAATGCAACATCATTTTCAACCACATTATAGATCTCACAAGAATTTTCAAACTTAATCAAATGTTTTTCTACGTCTTCTAAAGTATTTCCGAATAATATGGGAAATGTGTCCATGGAAATATCTAGCAAGGGATGAACTTCTCCTTGTAAATTGAGTGGACTTGTGTGCAACTATTTCTTTCTTTAGGTACCTCATCCCTTCATTTTGACTTCAACAACCTTTGTTGGGATTGATGGAGAAGGAAAAATATCATCACAACATTAAAGAAAGTCCTCATCAGATTCATAATATAGGTCTTCTTGAAATTCTGGAATCTTTTTGGTGCAGTCACCGAGGTATCTGTCTTCAAAATATACAGTTTCGATGATAGAGTCACTAGGGAGATCATCCTCCCAAATCTTGGATGGTTCTTTGGTTCTATAGAAGTTTTCACAACTTATATGTGATTGAAACTTCAATAATATATCTTCAAGGCCATTTATTTCTCCTTGAACAAGGTTTTCAAGAACCCATTTCATCTTGAATTAATCTCTAGATCTTCTTTCAAAACTTCAACTAGATAGCTTCTAGTCTTCCAATAATATCTTATCCTAAAAAGTATCAGATTTCTTGAAAAAAAATCGATCTGAGTGGAGTCTCCAAAAATGTTGATGTTTAGATTGGTTAGGATCCAAACAACAACCTCATGAGGATATAAATCCCCTTGCATTTTATAGAGGTGGTACTTCTCTTTGGCTAAAATGCTGGAATATTCTTTGTATGGTCTTATAATGAATGCAAAGGGTGAATTCTAAAGAGAAACCCATGAAATATATTCCAAGAAATATTATATATACAAATATATAACCCTTATGTATAGTTATATAAATATACATCAAATTATTTAAGGAAAATATAAGGTAAATTATGTCAACATAGATTTGTGTCTACAAGGTTTTGGAGTCTCCCTTCAATAAACCTTCTTTCCTTTTTGTAAGATAAACTGAACTTGAAAAATACTATGAATTTTGAAAGATGAAGAAATGGACAAGTCTTCAAAGAAATTTAAATGATAAATTCATTAAAACTCAAAAAATGATTTTGATATGCAATACATTTGAAATCACATGCTTTCAAATCAAGTATCATAAATCACTAACGTAGTGCCCTGAAAAGTTCTTTGAAAAATAAATTTAAAAACATATTCCAATATGAAAATTTCAATAATGTCATAAACAAGAGAATTGAAACAACTTCAACAAGGTCTCAATGATTATTGCATGAACTAAAATGAATTGCATTTTCTTTTAACAAGCATGGATTGTGATTTAATTATGAGCATGATTTCTTATATTTGAACCATGGAAACCATTTTGTATGCAATCTTAATCATCTCATATTTCTAACGAGTCCTCTTAAGCACAATTTTGAGTTCTTGATATCAAGTTATAAGCTCGGGAAGTTGAGGTTCCAAGCAAATTCATTATCAAATCATGAAAACATAACTGACTATTATTCCACTTTATGAGATATTTATAACCAATTTCACCTCTTTAACTCTATTCCAACATATTCCTCATCGAAATACCTTTCCAATAAGGTATACTTTGTCCAAAACCGATGCCCAGATCTCGAGTTATGACCTCCATAAATTTGTTGCTCAACAGTCGTCCATCCAATTTCGTGGATCAATCCTAGCCATTTATTAAAATTTGTTGGACAACTGAGAGGGGGGGGTTAATTAGTTGTTACTGTGCTTAAACAATTACATCCATTTTTAAATTCATTATAGAACTCTCAATGATGATCACAATAAATAAGCCATAGAGTATTCAACATCAATCACACACATGTATAATACAGAGATAGATATTCCTGAGGAAACCCATAAAGGGTGAAAACCTCTTCTTCTTTATATGATAATTATTTTTTGTACATTATCATTATTATGAGCACCAACTCATAATGAGGCTACCACCTTTGTTTTGCAAGTTGCTACTTGCTGAGAGCACCAACTCTTTGGTTTTTCTAGCACCCACTAAAAGGAAGTACCAACTCCCTGAATGTTCCAGCACCAGCTGGATGGAAGCACCAACTTCCAGTCATACAGGCACCGACCTATATATCAAAGAACCAATTTTCTCCCTTGCACCACCTTGCCACCCTAGTTTCTCTAGTTGCAACCAGATGGAAGCTATAACTCCCTGCGTTCAAGCACCTACTTGAAACTCTGAGGACAATAGTCCTCCCTAGCACCTCCCAACCACCCTGAAATGTAAAAATTTTCTTTCTGTGAATTTATTATGGTGATTCAATAGTTGTCATTGGCTTACTAGGCTTATCACTATTATGCTATGCTTCTCTGCTTTTCCTGCCTCAGTGTCTTCCTTCTTTCATCCTCTTCATCTTTCTGATATTCTCCTTTATCTCAACATGCACTCCTCGACTTTCTCCTCTTCTCACAGATATGCCTCTTTGTTCTTTTCTTCTTGTATGCTTCAACTCCTACACATCATGCTTCTACATGCATGCAACACTCACAACAACAACGACCCCATATGTTCTCTGTACTCCATTTTTCTATAGTATCAGTGCACCTTGTGCCTCCTACATGCGCTCACCCACTGCATGCCTTTTCCATGTTCATAATCACTAGCACTTCTCATGAGGTCATTTGGCTTCACTTGTTGTAACAGTATTTGACCCACTTCCATCTGTCAATCGACTATATGATGAGTCTACACTCCACTAGCAGTGGCCTCAAGACTCTTCATCTTCTATATCTGTTATCACCTAATCATGTATGGGGGGTTTTTTCCTAGAAGGCGACCCCCTTTGGTGAAAAGATGTCAAGAAGTGGGTTAAAAAACCCACTTATCCTAAGTTTGAGCATAAAATGCGCATTTCGTTAAGTAGTAGGTTGATTTAGGAGGCCAGGATTCGCACGCCCAAATCAGCGGTTGGGATTCAATT
>ML776867.1:1834611-1855240 GCA_009831015.1 Picea engelmannii
GGGTCTGGAATGAGGTGGTTTTGTATGGGCCCCTCCTAAACCTATTACCGCTTCCTCCTCCATTTACTACCTTCACCTCCTTATGACATGTGTCTTCCACCCAACCTCTCTCCTTACCCTATCACATCTCGACTCTCCATGTCACGAACTCCGAAATAGAGCTTGGATTCTCTAGATTTTCTCTCTAGCACTTGATGATGTGACCACGAGATATGACCATTGTCTAGCCATTTGAGCGCTTTGCTCTTTAGATAAACGGTCCACGTTCCATGGTGATCGGATTGCTATCCTCTACCTTGGAACTTCAGCTTTCGGGACTTTGGGGGATTTTTGATGCTAAAACTCCCGAAACTAAACTCTCGGAATGATGTCACTTGATGACATGACATGATTCGTGTGGCTACCACATGTCACTCATAATTGTGATTTCCAGGTTCCTGAAATGATGAATAATCTTGACACTTGTCGTTGTCTAATTGTGCCATGTGTCATTGCTGGCATAGTCTTCCACCTATCCTTTATGATGTGGTCTGCCACATTCACCTCCTAGATCTGATGGCCCAAATTCATCCTTGATCCAACGACTAGGATTATTTTGCATATCGCGAGTTTGAGAGGTTAGGGAACCCTATTCCTTTGACTTTTGAGTCAGCGAAAGGATGATCTTTCGCCACATATCCTTCTTGGATCGACAGTCCATATTTTTCCTCTATCCAATGACTGAAATTATATCACGATTTCGCATATCGCGAGTTCGAGAGGTTAGGGAACCTCCTTCCTTTGACCTTTCAGTCAACAAAATGTTGATCTTTAGCCATGTATCCTTATTGAAGATGGATAGTCCTCCTGATTTCAGTATTTTTTGAACCCGCTTCACTTTTCACTTTGAAAATCGTGCAGGTTCTCTTGGATCGGATGATGGTCAGTCCCCATGCTCAAATCTAACGCCTGAGATATGTCCTCCATCTGCGTGCTCCTCCTGTCTTAATTCAGATCTGACGGTCATTGGGAATTTTGAATGGGATCCAACGATCATTGTTGCTTCTCCTCCTGGGATTCTCCTTCCCATGTGTTCTTGCCATCAATGACAAGCACATTGTTCTTGTGAACATGCCAACAAAATTTGCCCCTTTAAAAATACTCTATCCCACATGAATTGTGGAGATGCGTTTTTAAGTGTTTATAATTAAAATTTTACCATAGTCCTCATGTGGAACAAAGGAAACTATGGAGACTTTGGTTTAGGTTTCATGACTTAGGAAATTTCATAAATTAATAAAAAAATTGATGCCCAATCAATGCCGAGACATTGCCCAATAAAAATCTAGATAGTGACAATTCAACACCTAATCATACCCCACTTGTCACAGTTTGATAGGATTCCACATGTTTGTTGACTCTAAAATTACCCCATAACCATGTTTTCAATATACTATACTTAGAAAATTTCCATCTCCCATAACACTTGTCTTGTCTTTGGAGTGGCGGAATCGCAACAAGCATAACCCTTTTCATTCTATAAGTATACCTTCGTTCACCGATGTCCATACTTTTTTTTTTGGAACCGTGGAAGCAGAGTTTCTTTGTTTTCTTTTAAGTATCACTTTTCCTCTGTCTGTCGATTTCAATTACTTAGTTTCTTTTTAAGAATCCCTTCACGACCGCAAAAGAAGAAATTATTGTCTTCACCCAAGATATTTTATGTTTTCTCTATTCGTGCGATGATTGGTACATAGAAAAAAAATTGAGTTTTTGCATTATAACCACGGAAGCGGAGATTACATCTTTCAAAATTTCAATATTCATTATTCTGTTCCACGGAAATATTTTTCCCATGTCACATTAATCAAAGAAACATTTAATTTTTGGATTGTTTGAAGTTAATATATCAGGACCATTATTAAATAGTGAGTTCTTCGATGTTAACAAAAGCCTCAATTAACTTAAACAGGGAAAATATTATTCCATAATCACAGGAGTCCTCGATGAAGGATCAGATCCTGTCACTGAGAGGGAGGGGTGAATCAGTGACACAATAACTTTTTCAAAATTTTTAATTTTGTCAATGCAAACAAAATTTGGACATAATGTTTTATCGTGGAACCCAATTGGGAAAACCATAAACACTTTTCTATTAACTGCAAAATTATGTTTTACAAGTTACAATAGAAGGAATATGTTCTTCCTCTTTATATCAACACCCACTGATTAGGATGCACCCACACCCCTTATTCACCAGCTCCAACTGCTAGGAGAGTACAACCCCCTATTTAGTCAACTACAACTAGCAAGGAAGCACCTACTCCCCTATAGGCTCCAACCTGCCCTTGCACCTCCCTGCCACCCTTTGTTCATCAATCTGGAAATAGGATATGCAATCAAGTAATGGTCTTCTATATCAAACACTGGGTTTCATAGTTGTTTCTCTATCTCCTTTTGTCCTTGATATTCAATAATTCTTTGACAGACACAATTTCTTCTTCGCATTTCATCATACTTATAAGTCTTGAATCTTTTCAATGCAAATCTTCATAAACATCATGCGTCTTCATTTAATAGATTATAAATTTAATTAACATTGATTATTACTAACACAATTATCATACTTCTTTGATTTAATTCCATCTTTTAATGCATGAATGATTTTAACAAATATTCAATCCATCTATTAATTCATGAATGATTTTAACAAATATTCAATCTAACTATTTTTTTTTGTAGGTTACTGTCTTTGTGTTACTGCAGGGTTTTATTAATTTTGGAGATCATATAATAGCATGTAAACCATTCATTAGTTATGGTGAGGTTTTTATAGCCTCTATTATCTTCTTCATGTGATCCACATTCCCCATGATCTTTGTCATTTTACCAAAATCATGATAGTGTGAAATCTTTGGTGTTGTGATGGGTTTTAACTAGTTTTTGGCGAACCTCCACAATTGGAAGTATGCCAAAAACTCCGAGAGGAATAGCGGTCTCAACATTTGAAAGTTTATTGACTTGGTAGCGAACTTGGTGATCCTCCAGACTTGGTGACCCTCCAGACTTGGCGTTATGCCATAGACTCCGATAAAATTTTGTAGTCTTACCACTTAAGCCCATGATCACCCATATGACCGCCGTGCCAAACAGTTATATAAAAATATTAAATCAATGGTCATATTCACTTCTTCCAAAAGGTAGGGGGAATGATAGGTCTTCCCAAGATCCAGGCTGGTGATCTTATAGTGAATTCCAAGAACCTAGAGCCGCTGCCATACCTCTGCACTATGCATCGAATAAGCATAGAGAGAGCTGTCAATATAAACCCACATAAAATTTTCCCTTTTACAAATTTGGGATAATTCCAAAATGGAAAGTTTGATCGCCATCATCGATCGCTTGATCGAAAGGTTGTTGAGTCTTCACAATCAACTCTCCATCCTTATTCCTCTGTTACATTCAAGAGATCTTGCCTAGCATCTCTTTCATAGTCATGTTGATGTAATTCCTCTCATCATCGTGGTTATCATTACTACATATTGGATCCTTAATATTTCTCAGTCGTCCACACTTTCTCTTTGGTCCAACTGTTCTTGCTCATCCATGCTTCCTCTTTGACCCAAATGTATTAATCACAATTGGTGTGCTGACAGATTGCATCTATTGGCCATGATCTGTATCTATAAATCATCTATGTTATTTCTGGTATGATTCATGTCATAATCCTTTCTATTGTAGACACATATTGGCTCCTTAATCTTTCTAGGTCGTCCATGCTTCCTCGGTCCAGGATTTAGGACAATCTCAAAAATTTATCTCATGAGGCGGCCTGCACTATGAGTACTGAACACCATGTCAAATGTGAAAGAAAGTCCTTCAAGATTAAGTAGTGAAATATATCCCTGAAGCAAAACATTTAAGTTTCCATATTGTCATATCAAAATCTACATTCACATTCATCCATGAATCTAGAAATGTTCCAAAGCATGCCCTCAATAATCAGTGTGACAATTGAAAAATGATCTCAGCGAGCTTCATATTGAACAATTATTCTAGTATGTTTCTTGAACAGGATGTGATAACCACATTCTCTACATTGAATTACATCACTAGGCTTTAGTGTATTCTCAACTCCATAGTCTCCAAAAATGTAACTCACAGGTTCGGGCATCATAGGTCCATCCATGGTAGCTTAAATCCTAAAGAAAAACATTGATATTTGCACTAGTCTCTTCCAAACTCTCCTTAACTGGGATTAGCACTCAATCTAAGATCTTTGCAAGTTCCATCTTCTCTTCTTTCTTCTCGATCAGTGACACATTCTGTAGTTTATTTCTAAGCCTCGGTCTTCCTTTAGGTTTTGTTATGCACTTCAATATTTCAAGGCCACAGGTTACTTATTTTGCACTGTACTTTATTGGCCTTCTACCTGCTTGCACCAAATGGTATAAGAGAAGAAAGATCCTACAGTGATGACAACTCTAGCCTAGGATATTTCTTGGTAGAGTTGTAAAGTACTCAATATAGAGAGACATATCCAGCATACTTCTTAGGGATAACCTACTTCCAAGTATGCCAAGCATAGATAACTCTCCACCTTGGTCCCTTTCATTTGTATCAAAATGTTGTCTAGTGTTGCTGGAAAAACCTCTTTGCACATTATCTAGCAAGTAAGTTTGAAGACCCTAAGGCATGATCTTCTCATTACAATGCTTAATGCACATTTCTTATCTTCCAATGCCAACCATATGCTTTGTCATCATACTACCTCATCAATGTCTCTATCAACATAGATATGTCATCATGTTCTTCACATCTGTCAATGTCATCATAATATAAACATGTTTGAACTGTACACAACCTTAGTATCCCTATATTAGTCATGACTATGTAGTAGAGTTAATATTGTCAATGTCAATGCCATCAATGCCAACCTGTATTTCCATATTGCTAACAATCTTCCCCTTTGGCATTGATGGCAATACTATTTTCATTTCTCCCCCTTTGACATCAAGGGAAAAGGGTTGAATGTCTCCCCATGACTTTGATCACTATCTCCCCCTGATTTGATGCCAATTGATGCATTATTTTCTTGAGAGATTAGATTGGAAGAGAGACTACTCCCAATATTTTCCTGATATATTCAAATACATCTATGCTTAAGGGTTTAGTGAAAATATCTACAACATGTTCTTGTGTTGGGACATATTCGATTTTAATGTTCTTATTTTCAACCTGATCTGTTAGATAGTGGTATTTTATTGGAATGTGTTTTTATTTGGAGTGTTGGATAGGGTTATTGGAGAGACTTATAGCACTTGTATTATCACAGTAGATAGTAGTGGGTTCTTCAAACATTATTTTGATGTCTTGTAAGGTTTGTTTCATCCATTCCACTTGTGTTCAACATTATGTTGCTGTAATATACTCAGCTTCAGTGGTAGGCAAAGAAATTGAGGATTGTTTCTTGCTTATCCAAGCTACCAATGATACTCCCAAGAAGAATGCTCCTCCGCTTGTACTTTTTCTTTCATCTACACAACCTACCCAAACTGCATCTGAATAGGCCCTTAAAGAGAATGAATTCTTGCTAGGGTACCACAAACCAAGATCTATGGTTCCTTTTAAATACCTAAAGATTCTTTTCACATCTTGAACATGGCTCTCTTTTGGTGCATCTTGGAATCTATCTACCATCCCAACAGCTTGCTTGACATCAGTTCTGGAAGTTGTTACATAGAGTAAACTCACAATCATTGATCTGCAATGTTTTGGATCTATAGCCTTGGACTCATCTTCCTTGCTTAGTTTTCATCCTATTGTCATAGGTGTACAAACAGGTTTGCAATCCTCTAACTGGAATTTCTTAAGAATATCTTTAACATACTTGGACTGATGGATAAAGAATCCCCTTTTGGACTATACTATTTGTAATCCTAGAAAGAAATTCATTTCACTAAGCAAGGACATTTCAAATTCTTTTTGCATCCTCCTAGCAAATTCCTTACTCGTTTTTTCATCATCGCTCCCAAATATAATATCATCAACATATACTTCCATAATAATCATGCTATCACCAACAATTTTACAATAAATATTGTTGTATGTTGATCCTCTTTTGAGGCCTTGTACTTGTAAATAAGAATCTAGCCTTGAATACCATGCTCTAGGTGCTTGTTTTATCCCATAGAGTGCTTTCTTTAGTTTACAAACATAGTATCCTTTTTTAGTTAATTGAAATCCTTCTAGTTGCTCAATATAGACTTCCTCTTCTAAGTTTCCATTGAGAAATGCTAACTTGACATCCATCTGGCATAGTTTCAATTTTTTGTAGTTGGCAAAGGCTAATAACATCATAATTGCCTTTAATCTAGCCACAGGTGCAAAGGTCTCTTCAACGTATATTCATTCAACCTGAGCATACCCTTTACATACTAATATGGCTTTTTTCTTTATTACTTTCCCATTCTCATTCACTTTGTTTTTAAACACACATTTAGTTCCAATGACATTCTTATTTTTTGGTCTTGGAATCAGTTCCCAAGTTTGATTTTTTTCAATCTGGTCAAATTCTTCATTCATAGCATTGACCCAATTCTCATATTTGCTTGCCTCTTTGATTAATTTGGGCTCAATATGTGACAAAAGTGTTATTTCTATCTGATACAACAATTGTCTTCTTGTCTGCACTCCATTGCTTTTATTTCCAATAATCAGTTCTTCAGGATGATTCTTTTGAGTGATTCTTGAGGTTGTCTTTGTGTCTCTTCTTGGGGATTCTTCTCTTATCTCTTCTTCTCAAATATATTCCTCTTCTTCACTGGTATCCATTTCATTCTCTTGTATATCTTCATTTTCTTCTTTATTCTCTTCTATTTCTTATGCTTGTGTACCAATTGACTCATCATCATATTCATCTTCATTGTTAAGTATGGTCTCTTGATGTTTGATCTTTATTGTTTTTAAATTATCCACCCTAACATATTCACTCTCAACAATCTTATGTAATATAAGATTGTAGCATCTATATGTTTTCTTGGTAGAATCATATCCAAGAAAGATACCTTCATCAGATCTAGCATCAAATTTTCTGATATTCTCATAAAGCCTTTTGATGTAACACTTACTTCCAAAGACATTGAAGTATTTCACCAAAGGATCTCTCCCAAACCATAGTTCATAAGGAGTCTTATTAATATTAATCCTGAGCTAACCTCTGTTTAATATGTATACCATTGTGCCTATAGGTTCCCTCCAATATCCATTAGATAATCTTGCTTCATTGAGCAGATTCCTTGCAGCCTCCTGGACTGTTTTATTCCTTCTCTCAACAATCCCATTTTGTTGAGGTGTTCTGGCAGCAGAGAATTGTCTTTTTATTCCATGAGTTTCAGAAAAGAGCTCAAACTCTTTTGAGGTGAAATCACCACCATTTTCTGATCTAAGACATTTGATTTTTGTCTCTGTTTCATTTTCAACAAGGGTCTTAAAAGATTTGAATTTGTTAAGTGCTTCTATTTTTTCCTTGAGAAAACATACCCAAGCCATTCTAGTAAAATCATCAATGAACAGCATAAAGTAGGACTCTCCTTGCAAACCCTTGGTCCTTGTAGGTCCATAGAGGTTGGTGTGAACAATCTACAAAGGTTTTGAGGTTGAGTATTATTTTGTTTTGAACCTTATTCTAGTTTGCTTCCCTAGTTGACAATGTCTACACATAGGATTTGAGGGCTTTTTTATCTTTGGCAAGTTTCTTACTGCCCCAAGATTGTTGAATTTCACTAAATTGTCAAAGTTAATGTGCCCCAACCTTCTATTCCATAGCCAACTTTCATCTAATAAATTTATATGACACTCCTCATTCAATTTTGTATTTAGTATATATACATTCTCAGGAGTTCTAGGAGCAATACCAACCAATTTTCCTGAGTCCTCTCTCCTAATCTCATATTTCTGGGAATCAAAGATGCAAATGTGCCCCTGATCATAGTTTTGGCTGACACTTAATAGGCTAGGTTTCAGTTTTTCAACAAGCAACACATCCTTGGATTTGTCTTTTCCCAAATTCACAGTGCCTTTCCCAAGTATGTTATCTAAAGCATTGTCACCAAATGTAACTTTACCATTTTGTTTCTTTAAGTTCAAAAACTTTTCCTTATTTCCTATCATATGTTTTGAGCAACCATTGTCAACATACCAGAGATCTTATGTATCTTTGGTTTTCAAGGCAATAAGACATTCCTCTTTTGATATTTTTTTCTTTCCAAAGATTATTTTTCTCTCTAATGAAATTTGGTTTTTATGAGGCTTCCATCAATCTGCAATTACTTGCTTTATGTCCATAATTATGACATATGAAGCATTCTAAATTCCCTTCTTCTAGAGGTGCAAAGGAGTTATAATTTATGCTTTTAACTTGATCTACTGTTTGGTTATATTTAAGGTTATAGTTCTTAACCCTCAAGTTTTTCCTTCCATATGTTGTACAATTCATAGCTTTGTGTATGAAACTAGAGCATGCAGATCAATAACCAAAGAAAATGTGAGGATACATGTTTTGATAAAACTTCTTTGGTGTTGTCTTATATTCCTTCTTGATGGGTGGAAGTAATCCTCTGGAGTTATGGTCATTGCTTGTATTTTCTTCATCTTTCTTCTTGAATGTACTGAGGAGAGTAGCTACATAATATTTTTAGTTAACTTGGTTTTATTCTTGAGAATAACCTACTCCATTTTTGTTACTTGAATCCCTTTGTGTGGTAATAATCTTAACTAAGATTTTAGAGCTAATTTCATATCTTGTTTGAATAAGTTTTGCATCAAGCTCTTTTCTTAGGTGAACTAATTCTACCTTCATTCTTTCACAGGTTATTTGTTTCTCTTTAAGAGACTTTTCCAGACTTTCTTCCATCCTATTTGCTTCTATGATTTGGTTTTTTAGGTTTCTCATTAGTTTCTCCATCTCTTTTTCTTTTTGTTCATGTTTTTCTTTTTGTTTAACTACAAAACATTCCAGTTGCCTATATCTATTTTTGTATCTTATTAATTTCTTTTATCTCATTAGACTCTTCAATACCTAGAAAAAGGACTTCATCATCATCATTGTCACTAGACTCTGATGAGTTGTTTTTTTTTTCTTTTGAGTAAAAAATATTTTTCCCTTTGTAATACTTTTTCTTATAGTGGGGTTTTCCCTTCTTCTTGTATTGTTTATTTGTGTCTTCTTCATATTCAGGTTCCTCCTTGGGATAGGGACACTTGACTGCAAAGTGGCCAACCTTGCCACAATTAAAACATTTGAAAGGCAGCTTTCCTTTGTACCTCCCTGATCCTTTCTGAAGTTTTTTAATAAAATTGGCTTCTTCTACATCAGATTCTTCTTGATGTCTGGGTTGAGGTTTTGCTTCTGATTTTATTTTTCTTGCGTACCTTGAAGGTTTCCTCTCCTTTTGGGAGGCTCTCATGACCTAATATTAACTCATAGGCTATGAGGATTCCATAAAATTCATCCATGGTGAGTTGATCTAGATTATCTCAATCTTCAAGAGTGGACACTTTAGGATTATACAACATAAATAGTGTTCTTAGTGTTATCGCTAAGTTTGTAGACTAGGTCACGTAGCTGAAAGGTAAGGATCAAACTGGCATAATAGGAGCTTCCCCACCCACTGTCACCTCGATGGGGGGCTCTTTCTATTTAGGGTGGCTAAACCCAAGGGAGACGTCCCTGGAAATCTGGGGTTTTGAAAGGAAAAGGGCTAAAGAATCATGGTAAGTTTTCCCTTTCACAGATTACCGCCAAGATGATAGTCAAGAGGAAGATAAACCACAGAAAGGGCACCTGTTCGCGAGACAAGGCAACAATAAAACTAATGCATGCAAGTAGTGGTTATCACTTCATAGATTAATGACTATCAACATTTAATATACATGAGCATAAATAGCAGTAATTATTGACGAAGTCAATGATTGAAAAAAATGACTATGGCTTATAATATTACTTCTCAATAAACACTGGAAATGATATAGTATTCAATGTATATAATCAATCTTTGAATTAGCATAAAATATCATCAAATGCTCATATATGACAAGAGTGTTGAGTCAATATTACTAGAGGTGATGTCAACCTTCTTTAGGGTTAGTTTTATAGACAAAGAGATCAACGTTTTTCAAATAGGCCAATGGAATTTATCAATACATCAATGTCTATCATTGGATGACTTAGCCACAACGTTTTCTATCAACTTAGAGTTCAAACAAGGCATGACGTCATCATTAGTCTAGGGTTAGTTAGACGTTAGGGTTAGTTAGGGTTTCAAATTTAAGAAGTTTGAAAGTGTTGTTTTGGCACAAGAACCTCAACGTTGGAGAGTTAGACTAGTGCCTTAGGGTATTATGGAGTCAAGAAGCAAGGCTAGGTCTCGGGAGAATCTAAATTCAAAGACAAGAGAGTTAGGCTCTATGGTGCTGCAAAGGCAGGGCCCTAGAGTCAAAACCCTAAGGGGGGGAGGCTCATTCCAGTGTTGCTTAAACAAGGCCTCATGCTCCTCCCTCTTTCCTTAAAAATCCTTGGCAAAACGACTAGCTTCAAAACATAAATCTAAGGGTGAAAGGTGTTGCAAGAGAAAGTCCCTTCAAATCCTAAAAGTCAAAACCCTAGGTGTAGACTTAACTAGGCCTAGGACGTCTTCTTTCTTCAACTTATGTTTAAAAACTAACTCATAAAAAGGGGAACTAGTGTAGCAACGGCTAGGCTAAATCCTCCTTAATCAATGGCTAAAACTAGTTCTCACTCATGGGGACATATAGCAAGGATCTACTTGTGTGCTTGCTACCTAGGGTTTCAATGATTAAGCAACATAATAACAATGTAACAATAAATGCAAGAGATTTAACCTACAACCATTCACTCAAGAAGTTTTGCATGAGAAATACACTTACAAATCAATGAAGAGCTTATCAAACCCTAGTTGTAAACCTTCCAATGAGAAAGAACACCATAACATGCCAAGACTGATCCTCCACAAGCGTTGCGCCTCACTTCCAAGAGCAATAATACCAACACAAAAGACAAAAATGTCTCTCTCACAAGAGAGTGAGTTGTGTTATGTTAAAAATGATGTCCGACGTCCTCTATTTATACCAATCTTATGACCTTTAATTACAAAAATAGGTCATTGAAATAGCCGACAAGGCTGACTAACAATGTTACACTGTTTTTTACACTAAATGCTAAAAATGTCACAATATGAGCTCAAAAAGGAGACGTAAAGCCCCTCAGAGGGAGACGTTGGCCCCTTTTGGGCAATATTCAAGCCATGTTTTATGAGGTGGTATGGTCTAGGGATGTCCAGTCATAGTAAGACCAGGGGCAGGTGTTGTCTGTGGGTGCCTTTGTAGGAGGTGAGTTGTACCCATCATGGATGCATTTTTCCAAGCCCCTTTATTTCCTTTAATTTTTATTTATTCTTTTCTTTCTTTTTTACTTCAAAGTCTGACCAGAGGACACTGCCTTGGCATGGTGACCAGAGCTGACAGTGTTACCCACTGGTATCTTCACAGAAATGATAAGGTTGGCTCGTGATGAGACCCCCTTTCCCTTGGCCATGCAACCAAAGGTCACTTCCCTAGCGTGGTGACCAGATAATGGCAATGTCATACTGCTGGATACCTATGAACATAATGGGTCGGCTCATGATGAGACCTCCCATCCTCTTGGTTAGGTCTTGTTTTGTTATTTTTCTTAGGGTCCCTTCAGTTTCTTATCAAGAGGCCTTTTATTGCCTTCTCGGGAATCCCTGGGTGAAGCATCTCTAGGTTTCATTTCCTATGGCTTTTATCTTTTACCAGCTTCTTTTACCCCCTGTTCCTTTAGCCCCTTCTTCCCACAAGACAAAGTGTAACCCCAAAGGTCATCCTAATGGCCGGACTAGGGGAATGGGATGGATGAATGGGAGATAATATGTAAAATGATATAATGGTGGGAGCGGACGATGGCTCTGTAAATCCCCTTTGGTGGCTAACCAAAACCCATGAATACGATCTTGCTAAGTCACCCCATTAATTCACCCCAACAATGGTCAAGTGGATTAGTGTAAGATCCAAGCAGTCATCAGAAATGAAAGGAACCTAATGCATACATAAGAAGGTTATAATGATCAAACATGACACATACCATGATACCTTGGACCAATTACCTCATGGAGCAAGAGTCCTTTCTGATGCAAGTCCAAGCCGATGGTGATGGAAGCTGTTGTTGTTGACAAGACAAGTCTAGCGAAGAAGAAGAAGAATGGGCCCTCCAAGGCTATGCTCAGGTCAATCCTGCTCTCGGTACTTCATGTCTAGGACCTGTGGGCCTCGAGACATGATCTCCTAGTTATCCCTAGATATCGGGGATAACATCTGGCTCCAACTCGGGGACATGTGCTCACCGTAGAGCACATGAGAACCTCAACATCTCTGGCATATACCTGCAGACCTTCTCACACTTGACAAGAAAGCATCAACAACAAAAGGTGGGGTGGTATTGCCACCCCGCAAAATATAACATGTGCATATATGAGATAAAACAATCAAGATGCATATATAAGGGAAACAAACAATAAATGCAGACGGTATAATACACGGAAATGCCTACCTACTCATACTTACCTATACCGTCATGTGTCTGGGGGGTAGTAACGCTTGATGTGTAAAGCGTTCACTGGAAATTTCAGAATCTCTCCTTCCATTGTTTCCAGGTTAAAGGAATTTGTACCTGCACAACTCTTGATCTTATAAGGCCCCCCCATAGGTTATCAAATTTTTTGTGCATGCTAGGCTTCTCCTTTATTTTATCCCACAGTAGGACAATATCTCCTTCAGCGAAACTTCTTTCCTTGGCTTTGTGATCGAAAGTGTTCTTTAGCTTCTCTTGGTTCCTTGTCATTTGACCCAGGGCATTTCTTCAAGTTTCATCTAGTTCTATTAACTGGTTTATTCTCCCTTGGATTGCTTCTCTGTCTGTGTCGTATTGTTGCGCGAATCGGAGAATAGGAATTTGGGGATTCACAGGGAGTTTTGCTTCAAGTCCATATACCAACTCAAAAGGGGTTTTCCTTGTAGACGTCTTTGTTGTTATTCGATCTGCCCATACTGCATACTTTATTTTACTATCCCATTATTTCTTATTTTCTCCGACAACCTTTTTCAGGATATTCATGAGATTCTTGTTGGTTGATTCTGCTAGTCCATTTCCTTGTGGGTAATAGTTTGAGGAATGGGACAGGGTAATGCCATATTTGAAACAAAATTCTACCAGAGCATAGGAACTGAAAGCCTTGGCATTATCCGTAGTGATTTTGGAAGGTACCCCAAACCTTGTTATGATCCGATCTTCTAAGAAGTTCATGACAACATCTCCGGTGGCCTTCTTTGTAGGAATTGATTCGACCCATCTGGTGAAATAATCCATGGCTGTCAGGATCCATCGATACCCATTACTAGAATTGTCTTTGAATTCACCAATAAAATCCAGACCCCACTGCTGAAAAGGTGCTTCCACTACCACTGGTTTTAGAGGCTGGGCTGGGAGATTTGGTTTGTCGGTGAAGTATTGGTAGGGTTGGTAGGACCGAACGTGTTGATAAGCATCTGAGAAAAGTGTTGGCCAATAATAACCAGCCCTCAAAATCTTGTGGGCAGTAGTACGTGCGGCAAAATGTCCACCGCAATACCCAGAGTGTAATTCCTTCAAGATTTTCTTTGCCTCATCCTTGTTCACGCATCAAAGTATAACGCCATCAGGATTCTTCCACCCAAGTCCATCTTTTGTCAGGCAGTACTTCATAGCCTTCAACCTCAAAGCTCTCCTCTTGTGATCTACCAGGTGATCAAGACAAGACAAGTTTTTCAGATAATAAACTATGTGAGAATACCACTCATCATGTTTTAGTTCACTGACTATTACATTCACCTGCTCATTTTCACCCATTTGTATGGCCTCCTGATTGCTTTCAGTCAGCATTTGGGACAAACCTTGTCCCTTTATTATCTTGGTGGGTTTTATCTCTAAGTCATACTCTTGGATTTTTGAAACCCACTTTCCTCGGGTGCCCATACAGTCTTGTTGTGACAAAACATCCTTTACGGATGGATATGGGACATAAGCCTTGATTTTATTATAGCCAATGTAATTTCTGAAGTGCTTGAGGGACTTAACCAAGGAATAAGCCTTCTTTTCTATGATGGAATAGTTCAATTCTGAATCTCTCAGGACTTTTCTCATAAATGCCACGGGATGTTCAAAGTTGTCAACATCTTTCTGGATCAATACACCCGCAATAGTGTCCTGAGAAGAAAATGAAAAAATTATAAAATCTCGTGAAAAATCAGGACTGATCAAGACCGGGGCTTGAGAAATGGCATTCTTGATATCTTCAAAAGATCTATCAGTCTCATTTCCCCATCTGAAAGCAACATCCTTCTTTAGCAGAGCACTTAATGGTTTTATCCTTTCAGCAAAGTTAGGCACAAATCTGCGGATGAAGTTAATTTTTCCAAGGAAAGATTGTAGGGATTTCTTGTTGACTGGAGGACGAACATCTTTTATGGACTGGACTCTTTCTGGATCAATGGAGACTCCCCCTGGTGAGGCCACGTGTCCCAACAATTTTCCTTCGTCAATTCTGAAAATAGATTTCTTAGGATTCAGTGAGATGCCATACTTCCTACATCGTTCAAAAACAATTCTGAGGTGAGAGAGATGGTCTTTCCTTTCTTTGGACACAACTGTGAGGTCATCTTGGTAAATTTCTATGATCTTTTGTATAATTTCTCTGAAGGAAAAGTCCATTTCTCTCTGAAAAGTGGCACCTGCATTCATAAGGCCAAATGGCATTCTTAAGTACATAAAATTTCCCCAGGGTGTAGTAAATGCAGTCTGGAGTTGATCCTCTCTTTTGAGTAAAACTTGGTTGTATCCCGAGAATCCATCCAGCATTGACATCATCTCCGCTCATGTGACTCGTTGAAGTAGATGTTCCATGTTTGGGAGAGGATAATTGTCTTTCAACGACAACTGGTTTAGGTTGTGGAAATCAACACATAGGTGAATATCACCATTTTTCTTCCGAACAACTACCAGATTTGACATCCAAGAAGAGTACCTGATTGGAGCTATGATACTGGCGTCAACCATCTTTTGAAGTTCCTTTTGTATCTATCCAAATAACTTCAAATTGATGTTCCTTAACTTTTGTCGGAATGGCTTGGCCCCTTCCACCAAAGGTATGGCGTGTTGGATAACATCTCCCCTGTATGCCTTTAGTTCATCATAGTTCCAAGCGAAGGTGTCCCTGAATTCCCTAATGAGATCCAGTATCTCCTTCCTTTCTTTCTCAGTAGTCCCCTTCCCTATCTTGACCATTCTTGGGTCCATATCAGTACCAATGTTAAACTCCAAGGCTTCCTCAGCTTGCTTATTGGTTCTTTTTCCTTTGAAGACATCATGTCTATCAAATAGATTAGCTAGAGGAATACAACCCTTTGGTAAAGTATTGTTTTGCAGGTTGATGACTTCCAGGTCCATAGAATCATCCAGGAAAGTAATTTGTGTATATGTGAACTCTTTGCTATTTTCCATGAATCTGATAATTTGATCATCATCTTTGAATACCTGCCAGTGCTCCAGATTGTCGGGGATAGAGGGTCTAAAAAGAACCTCCATCTTGCACAGATCATGAATAGGTCCTTCGCATGGTTGCAAAGTGGAAGTTGAGACAACTAAAGCATAAGCCACATGGTTTTCTTCTCAAGAAACAACTTCAATTGATATCTTTCTGAAGGACTTTGAAAGAGTCTGGGCTACATCTCGATACTTCTTTAACTTCTCGTTCTTGGTTGCAAATCTCATTAGAACTTGCGATACGATGAGGTCTGAGTCACCCTTCACCTCCAAGATTGTGGCTCCTTTATCGATTGCAAGATTGAGTCCTAGAATCAGGGCTTCATATTCAGCCACATTGTTAGTGCAACGAAATTTCAGCCTATAAGAATGGTAGAAAATCTCACTTGACGGAGCTATTAAGACTATTCCAACACCTGATCCAACACTTGAGTGTGAACCATCAAATTCTAAGGTCCAGATTCCTTCTGTTTCCTCGACTGTGTCCATATCCAGTTTTCCTTCTTGAATGAACCAATCAATTAGACCAATATTGACGCATAAGAGTTGATCATCTATCTCATCGGGGCTTTCAACTGTTGATCCAACAAAGGGTTCATTGTAGATGGTATAAAATCCTCCTTCAGGATGAGGGATGATGGCTCTGGACTGCTCTCTGTGAATGCTTCCACTCAAGTTTTCAATAAGATCATTACTGATGATAATCCCGAAAGTGTTAATATCATCCACAACAATCACGTTTATCAAGAAAGGAGCGTTGGGATAGGATTCAAAGGCTATCTCAAGATTGTTAATGATTCCCTTCACGAAATTGTCTCTGGTATATGCCCGTGAAATTTTTAGGCCCAATTGTTGCATAACCTCTTCTGTCATTATATTACCTTTGGCTTCTGGGTGCAGTAGACAATTGTGGAGGAGAAAATCATTGACTCGGAGGGAGACGTAAAAGAGTTTGAACTCACGGTTTTTAGATATTGGGTCTCCCACTTGATGAATAAAGAGAGAGAAGTCTTGAATGGGACTTGGCTCCAAGATTTTGTGTGACGCACCCTTATCTTCTTCCTTTGGATGGACCTTCTTCAATGGAGGTTCTTGGGAAGAGATATCACTCTTATTAGAAAGGCTCCATTTCCTTTTGGCAAGAGCTAATTTGATTTGGAGGATGCTTGGAGGCTTAGGCTCTATCATGGGTTCATTACCTAGATCCTATAGTTCACAATTCATACTTCTTTGTTCAATGAAGTCATCAAAATAAAGATTTCTCTCAATCTGAAAGGCCATATCTTGTGCTTCTTCCAAAGTGGTTGGTGATCGGTCCCTAACTCTGAATTGTAAGGTTCCTTCTAAGGAGGACAGGTACTGATCAATGATAGCTTGTTTGGAACCAACCTTTGACCGGATCTTTTTAAGAACAAGATTAAACCTATTAGTGAAATATCTTGTACTTTCACAAGGTCCTTTGAAAATGTTGTAGCACTGGGCAAAAGAGTCTTGCGAGTGTTCATTATCGCACCACCTTACTTTGAAAGCCTTTTGCATCTCCTCAATGTTCTTTATGCTTCCCTTAGGGAGTTTATCAATCCAACCCTTAGCTTTTCCTGTAAGAGAACTCGCAAAGAGCTTCATAAAAACATCAGGGTGGTCTTGACCATCCAGATGAAAGTCAAAACTGTCGCAAAACTAGGTCCAATGTGAATTTCCAGAAGTTTCCTTTCCCAAAAAGAAAGGTAGCCAAGAGTTTGCATTTGTAGGCAAATCATGTACTCCACCTTGGATATTGCTGAAATCAAAGCAGTTATAACTCTCTGGGTGAGACCATTTATGAGGGTTTGGATTGACTGGAGTTATAGGGTTTGTTACAGTGGTGGTTGCCATAGTAGCAGGATTTGATGACAATTTTCCGCTACGAGTAGTTATATTTAAAGGAAGTCTTTTTCCGAAAAGTGACTTAACAACAAGTGAGTTAGCAGGAGGCTTCCTTCCGAAAGCTAGAGGAGGGTTGTTGAACCTATTTTTTGTTTGTGGAGTTGCCAGATAGTTTTCCTGAAACTACCAAAGAATAGGGGGAAAAAGTTGTAGTGGAGTCGCCAGGTAAGCTTGTAAGAAAAGGTCTCTTGAGGAAAGTCTTACCAAAGGTTTGTCATTGAGGAAGATTGACTCAATGTTCCCCGGCAACCGCACCAAAATGTTATCGCTCAATTTGTATTCTAGGTCAGGTAGCTGAAAGGTAAGGATCAAACTGGCGTAATAGGAGCTTCCCCACCCACTGTCACCTCAATGGGGGGCTCTTTCTATTTAGGGTGGCTAAACCCAAGGGAGACATCCCTGGCAATCTGGGGTTTTGAAAGGCAAAGGGTTAAAGAATCAAGGTAAGTTTTCCCTTTCACAGATTACTGCCAAGATGATAGTCAAGAGGAAGATAAACCACAGAAAGGGCACCTGTTCATGAGACAAGGCAACAATAAAACTAATGCATGCAAGTAGTGGTTATCACTTCATAGATTAATGATTATCAACATTTAATATACATGAGCATAAATAGCAGTAATTATTGACGAAGTCAATGATTGCAAAAAATGACTATGGCTTATAATATTACTTCTCAATAAACACTGGAAATGATATAGTATTCAATGTATATAATCAATCTTTGAATTAGCATAAAATATCATCAAATGCTCATATATGACAAGAGTGTTGCGTCAAGCTTACTAGAGGTGACGTCAACCTTCTTTAGGGTTATTTTTATAGACAAAGATATCAACGTTTTGCAAACAGGCCAATGGAATTTATCAATACATCAATGTCTATCATTGGATGACTTAGCCACAACGTTTTCTATCAACTTAGAGTTCAAACAAGGCATGATGTCATCATTAGTCTAGGGTTAGTTAGACATTAGGGTTAGTTAGGGTTTCAAATTTAAGAAGTTTGAAAGTGTTGTTTTGGCACAAGAACCTCAACGTTGGAGAGTTAGACTAGTGCCTTAGGGTATTATGGAGTCAAGAAGCAAGGCTAGGTCTCGGGAGAATATAAATTCAAAGACAAGAGAGTTAGGCTCTATGGTGCTGCAAAGGTGGGGCCCTAGAGTCAAAACCCTAAGGGGAGGAGGTTCATTCTGGTGTTGCTTAAATAAGGCCTCATGCTCCTCTCACTTTCCTTAAAAATCCTTGGCAAAACGACTAGCTTCAAAACATAAATCTAAGGGTGAAAGGTGTTGCAAGAGCAAGGCCCTTCAAACCCTAAAAGTCAAAACTCTAGGCGTAGACTTAACTAGGCCTAGGATGTCTTCTTTATCCAACTTATGTTTAAAAAACTAACTCAGAAAAAGGGGAACTAGTGTAGCAACGGCTAGGCTAAATCCTCCTTAATCAATGGCTAAAACTAGTTCTCACTCGTGGGGACATATAGCAAGGACCTACTTGTGTGCTTGCTACCTAGGGTTTCAATGATTAAGCAACATAATAACAATGTAACAATAAATGCAAGAGATTTAACCTACAACCATTCACTCAAGAAGCTTTGCATGAGAAATACACTTACAAATCAATGAAGAGATTATCAAACCCTAGTTGTAAACCTTCCAATGAGAAAGAACACCATAACATGCCAAGAATGATCCTCCACAAGAGTTGTGCCTCACTTCCAAGAGAAATAATACCAAGACAAAAGACAAAAATGTTTCTCTCACAAGAGAGTGAGTTGTGTTATGTTAAAAATGAGGTCCAACGTCCTCTATTTATACCAATCTTATGACCTTTAATTACAAAAATAGGTCATTGAAACAACCAACAAGGTTGACTAACAATATTACACTGTTTTTTACACTAAATGCTAAAAATGTCACAATATGAGCTCAAAATGGAGACATCAAGCCCCTCAGAGGGAGACGTTGGCCCCTTTTGGGCAAGATCAGCATCCAGGAAGCAAAACGTTGGCCCATTCTAGGGCTCCTGCAAGCTGCCAAATGTGCCAAATGATCCCAGCACACTGCCACATGCTCCAGAAAATGTCCAGCTGCCTTAGGTGACGTCATGTCCATCAAAATCAATCGTCCCATCTGCAATGGGTGATCCCCCTAGGCCTGGCTCTGCCAAAGTGTCCTGGGTAGGGGCGTCCTTCCTCTTTCCTATGCAATAGCTCATCACAATTTTCTCCTGCCTCTGCCATCCCAACAACCATCTGATGGGCTCTTCAACCCCATGGAGGTCTGATCTAATCATATCCCCATGTGTATCGGTCCTCTGGCACCTGTCCGTCGGGTATGGTCCTGCACATCAAAGACTACTCCCTCCATGGGCTCATCAGTCCTCGGGATCATAGCAATGTCAATCATATTTCATCATTAAATTTGTCAAATACATGCATGAAATCCCTAGCTTATCATCTAAGAGCTCAAAGACATTACACAGATCTACTATACAAAGTTGAAGAAAACCAACAGAATAACCTATTGGGATGATACCCAGAAGACAAGGAAAGTTTCCTCAGAGGATCATTCAAGCCATGTTTTATGAGGTGGTATGGTCTAGGGATGTCCAGTCATAGTAAGACCAGGGGCAGGTGTTGTCTGTGGGTGCCTTTGTAGGAGGTGAGTTGTACCCATCATGGATGCATTTTTCCAAGCCCCTTTATTTCCTTTAATTTTTATTTATTCTTTTCTTTCTTTTTTACTTCAAAGTCTGACCAGAGGACACTGCCTTGGCATGGTGACCAGAGCTGACAGTGTTACCCACTGGTATCTTCACAGAAATGATAAGGTTGGCTCGTGATGAGACCCCCTTTCCCTTGGCCATGCAACCAAAGGTCACTTCCCTAGCGTGGTGACCAGATAATGGCAATGTCATACTGCTGGATACCTATGAACATAATGGGTCGGCTCATGATGAGACCTCCCATCCTCTTGGTTAGGTCTTGTTTTGTTATTTTTCTTAGGGTCCCTTCAGTTTCTTATCAAGAGGCCTTTTATTGCCTTCT
>ML776867.1:1855979-1884535 GCA_009831015.1 Picea engelmannii
ATGGTGGGAGCGGACGATGGCTCTGCAAATCCCCTTTGGTGGCTAACCAAAACCCATGAATACGAGCTTGCTAAGTCACCCCATTAATTCACCCCAACAATGGTCAAGTGGATTAGTGTAAGATCCAAACAGTCATCAGAAATTAAAGGAGCCTAATGCATATATAAGAAGGTTATAACGATCAAACATGACACATACCATGATACCTTGGACCAATTACCTCATGGAGCAAGAGTCCTTTCTGATGCAAGTCCAAGTCGATGGTGATGGAAGCTGTTGCTGTTGATAGGACAAATCTGGCGAAGAAGAAGAAGAATGGGCCCTCCAGGGCCATGCTCAGGTCAATCCTGCTCTCGATACTTCATGTCTAGGACCTGTGGGCCTCGAGACATGATCTCCTAGTTATCCCTAGATATAGGGGATAACACTTAGTATATTTTCAACTAACTCATTGTCTGACACTTCTACTCCCAAACCTCTGATTGCATTAACAATATTATCAACTCTTTCGAAGTACTCTGAGATATTTTAATCATCCTTCATTTTTAGACCTTGATATTGTACTTTGAGAGTCTGAAGTTTGGCCCTCTTTACCTTGGAATCTCCTGCATATACAGTTTCCAATTTATCCTAGATTTGTTTTTCATTTTTACAGTTTAGTACTTTAGCAAGGATCTTCTTACTCAGTCCAACTTGTAGTGTGTTTAAATCCTTTGCATGTTCCCAAAATTTATTCTTGTCTTTTGCTTCTATGGGAGTGACTTTTGGAACATCATATCCTTTTTCAACTAATGTCCATACTTCCAGTCCAATGGACGCCAAATAGCTTTTCATTCTAACACTCCAGAAAACATAGTCTTCACCATCAAATAGGGGGACTTTTAATGACATCTTCAACTGTTGATCCATTATGATGTATATTTCTCTTCAAGTGATTTAATCCTTTAGTGAAGAGACCTTCTCTGATACCAATTGAAGGATCAGATCCTGTCACTGAGAGAGGGGGTGAATCAGTGACACAATAACTTTATCAAAAATTTTACTTTTGTCAATGCAAACAAAATTTGGACACAATGTTTTATCGTGGAACCCAATTGGGAAAACCACAAACACTTTTATATTAACTGCAAAATATTGTTTTACAAGTTACAATAGAAGGAAGATGTTGTTCCTATGTAGATTAGCAACCACTGATCAGGATGCACCCACACCCCTTATTCACCAGCTCTAATCGGTAGGAGGGTACAACCCCCTATTCAGTCAGCTACAACTGACAAGGAAGTACCTACTCCCCTACAGGGTCCAACCTACCCTTGCACCTCCCTACCACCCTTTGTTCATCAATATAGAAAAAGGATATGTAGTCCAATAATGGTCTTCTATATCAAACACTGGGTTTCATAGTTCTTTCTTTGTCTCCTTCTGTTCTTGATCTTCAATAATTTTTTGACAGACACAATTTCTTCTTCGCATTTCAGCATACTTATAAGTCTTGAATCTTTTCAATGCAACTCTTCATAAACATCATGCTTCTTCATTTAATAGATTATAAATTTAATTAAAATTGATTATTACTAAAACAGTTATCATTCTTCTTTGATTTAATTCCATCTTTTAATGCATGAATGATTTTAACAAATATTCAATCCATATTTTAATGCATGAATTATTTTAACAAATATTCAATCTAATTGTTGTTTTTTTGTAGCTTATTATCTTTGTGTTACAATAGAGTTTTATTTATTTTGGAGATCATATGACATCATGTAAACCATTCAACATTTATGGTGAGGTTTTTATAGCCTCTTCTATCTTCTTCGTGTGATCCACATTCCACATGATCTTTGTCATTTTACCAAAATCATGACAGTGTGAAATCTTTGGTGTTGTGCAGGGTTTTAACTAGTTTTTGGATAACCTCCACAATTGACAGTATGCCAAAACCTTTGAAAGGAATATCGGTCTCAACATTCAAAAGTTTATTAACTTGGTAGCGAACTTGGTGATCCTCCAGACTTGGTGACCCTCCAAACTTGGCGTTATGCCACAGACTCTGATAAAATTTTGCAGTCTTACCACCTAATCCCACGATCATGCATATGACCATTGTGCCAAACACTTATATAAAAAATATTAAATCAACGGTCGTAGTCACTTCTTCCAAAATAAAGGGGGGCTGACAGGTCGTCCCGAGCTCAAGGTTGGTGATTTTCAAGTGAATTTCAAAAACCTAGATCCCCTGCCTTACCTCCACACTATGCGTCAAATAAAAAAGGAGAGATATATCAATATAAACCCACATAAACTTTTCCCCTTTACCAATGTGGGATAGTTCCCAAATGGAAAGTTTAATCGTCATCAATCGCTTGATCGGATGGTTGTTGAGTCTTCGCAATCAATTCTCCATACTTATTCCTCTGTTACATTCAAGATCTCTTTCATGTCATCTCTTTCAGAGTCATTTTGATGTAATTCCTCTCATGATCATGGTTATCGTTACTACGGATTGGCTCCTTAATATTTCTCGGTCGTCCATGCTTTCTCTTTGGTCCAACTATTCTTGGTTGTCCATGCTTCCTCTTTGGCCCAAATGTATTAACCACGATTGGTGTGCTGACAGATTGCATCTCTTGGCGACAATCTATATCTACAAATCATCTATGTTATTGTTGGTATGATTCATGTCGCAATCCTTGCTATTGTATCCACAGAATGGCTCCTTAATCTTTCTAGGTCGTCCAGTCTTCCTCGGTCTAGGATTTAGGATAATCTCAAAAAGTGCTCTCATGAGGCGGCCTGCACTCTGATTAATGAACACCATGTCAGATGTGAGAGAAAGTTCTTCAAGATTAAGTTGTGAAATGTATGCTTGAAGAAAAACATTTAAATTTCCATATTGTCAAATCAAAATATACATTCTCATTCATCCCTGAATCTAGAAATGTTCCAAATCATGCCCTCAATAATCAGTGTGACAATTGCAAAATGATCTCAACGAGCTTCATATTGAACAATTCTTCTAATACGTTTCTTGAACAGGATGCGATAACCACATTCTCTGCATTGAATTACATCATCACGCTTTAGTGAATTCTCATCTCGACAGTCTCCACAAATGTAACTCACAGGTTCGAGCATTGCAGGTCTATCCATGGTAGCTTAAAGCCTGAAGAAAAACCTTGATATTTGCATTGGGATCTTCTAAACTCTCCTTAACTGGGATTGGCACTCGATCTAATATCTTTGCAAGTTCCATCTTCTCTTCTTTATTCTCGAGCAGTGACACATTATGTAGTTTACTTCTAAGCCTCGGTATTCCTTTAAGTTGTGTTATGCACTTCAATATTGCAAGGCCACAGGTTACTTCTATTGCAGTGTACTCTATTGGCATGTTGCCTGCCTACACCAAATGGTATAAGAGCAGAAAGAGCCTGCAGTGATGGTAGCTCTAGCCTAGGAGATTTGTTGGTAGAGTTGTCAAGTACTCAAGATAGAGAGACAAATCCAACATACTGCTTAGGGATAACCTACTTCTAGTTATGGATAACCTACTTCCAGGTATGCCAAGCATAGAGAACTCTCCACCTTGTTCACTTTCATTTTCTATCAAAATGTTGTCTGGTGCTACTGAAACAACCTCTTTGCACAATAGCTAGAAATTAAGTTTGAAGACCCCAAGGCATGATCTTCTCATTACAATTATTAATGCACATTTCTTATCTGTCAATGCCAACCATTTGCTTTGTCATCATACTACCTCATCAATGGCTCTGTCAACATAGATATGTCATCATGTTCTTCACATCTGTCAATGTCATCATAATATCAACATGTTTGAACTATATACAAACTTAGTATCCCTATATCAGTCATGATTATGCAGTAGTGGTAATATTATCAATGTCAATGCCATCAATTCCAACCTGTATTGTCATATTTCCAACACTCGGCATGATGCGATAATCATATAAGAATATGGAGAAAGTAAGAGAAAGATTTTTCGATGACACACTAAACAAATTTGCACAAGAAAAATAACAGAATCATTGGTCCAAAGTATATAAGAAATATTCTTCAGAAAGGAATGATAATCTAGTATCGACATCTAGGATAGTTCGATCAGGTTGTGTTCCAGAAGTATTTGATATAAATTATTTAGTGATATGGTGTATTGATAATGATGAGAAAGACCATACGATTATCAAAATGAATGGGTGCTCATTGATTTATTTGGGGCCACCTGCTTTCAAACATATGCTCAAATTGCCAAAGCCAACTGAAATATTTAAATTCAATGAAGCTAATAACTCTATCAAATCTAAAAATGGAGGAAGATATATACTACCACATTTCCTAGAGGACCCCTCAACAATGCCATAAGATTTATCTACAGGTTAGTCAACTCAAGAAACCCTAAAAAGAAATTGTCTGGTTTTTAGCTAGAATTCTCATTTCACAAAGTATCAATAAAGAGATAAGCTTCACCCATAATAAGTTGAAAGACACAAATTTGTATACTTGTATGTAATCAATTACCCATGAAATATATTGTCAAAGACCAGGACTTTGGTGTGAACAAATTGAGAGGTTTCCAAGGAAACTGTGAAGTAATGCTCTATTTTGAAATTTATTTTCATTTAGAAAGTTTAATTTGGTTTGCAAGGAGTTTTCATGAAATTGTAATAAATTAGAGTGGGAATCCATAGTAGAGATGAATCAATATCCATAAGATACCAGACTATTGGTTACTATAAGTCAATACTTCAAAACATATGAACATGGATCAATTTTCTAAAGATGCCATGTCATATGAAAGTTTTTGAATTAAAGTGGTTTCTCCCTGGTCATTTTGTTTAGGAAATAATATCCTTGATTAATGCAATTTATGCATGCAATTTATGCATAGTGACTCAAACTCTTGTTCCCAAATAGCTAAATTATAGGTATGTGTTTTCTTTGACACTCTTTAATATGGAGTGTTATTCATTATGTTGGTAATAATTATGACATGGTAAGGACTGCACATGGTTAAGAAAGTTGACTTTTTACAATCCATGTGTATTTTTTGTTTAGAATCTAGACACAATGTAAGTGTTACCATTCTCAAAAATACCCATTGGAGAACTCATAGTTTGATAAGTTTATTTTTGTTTCTAAAATAAGATTTGATTTTTTACATAAACCAATGGACCTATATTAATGCATACAACCATGTAATTGAACTATAAATTAGTCCTTAGTAATGAAGTACTACCAACAACATGGGCGGCAGGTGTGGGGGGATTATTTGTGATCCTGAAGGTAATTTTGTTTCTTATTTTGCTTGGGGCCTAGGAAAGGTCTCTAACAAAATTATTGAGGCTTATGCCATTTGGAAAGGTGTCAATCATCCTATAGAACATGGGATTTGGAAGATAACCATCCTTGGTGATTCCATGCTTGTGATCAGGGCACTCATTAAAAGGAATTTGTTTGGTAACAACGTTATTATTGGAATAATCCCATGTACATTATCCCCCCTTAATGAATTTGATGATCATATCTTGTACCGCATCAAGAGAGAGCATAACTCAGAAGTAGATCGTTGGGCCTAGGTGGGTTCAGGCATAGCATAAGGATAAATATTAATCAATGGGACTAAAGGGTCACTACTCATTCCATAACCATATGACTTGTATATTTATTGGATGGGATAGGTGGCGGGACAAAGGGATGAAGACTCTTGGGAACAGGCAACTCGTGTATTTGTTTGGCCTCCAAATTTATGGGAGTATTCAATTCAATTTGTATGAGGTAATTTTTTCCTGGGGGATGACTCCATCAAGGGAATTCATTGTATTTAGTGGCTATAAAGGTGGGATCTTATTGTGTGGAGAAGATGACATGGTTGTGTTGTGGTTTTGTTATACGATGCTCAGAGCTTCACATCGATGTAGGGGTTGAAGGTTCCTGGGAGTTCCTCTTTCAATTTCGGTGGAAAAATAACTATTGACCAGGTTCCCCCTAATCTCCATGTTTATTTGTTGCAGCCTTGTCTCTTTCAATTCTAATGGATATATCCTTCTCAATTTTAAATATGGAGGTTTTCATTTCTCTTCTAGTTTTGTTGGCTTTGGAAATGGACCTGTGTATGGGGTGTGGTATGGTTATTTTGGTAGCTCTCCCCTTGCTTCTATTTTTAATTTAAGAAGAGGGATTATTGATTATCTATGGCTTGGAATCCATGTTCTCCCTCTTATCCCTATTCTGTCCAGCTCTAGTGGTGGAATTAATAACATTATATGCTCTGGTTATTTGGGGGGCAGGGGGGTGTTTAATAAAAACATGGAACTTACCTTGAATTATTTCAAATTCATTGTGTCACCATGAAGAGCTAATTATAAGAAATAGCCCCACCCTTCAGTAGGTAATAGTTAAACTTAGGAACTTGGAACATAAAGTATAAAATATTAATCAACATATGGACAACCTAGAAATAGAATGTTAGTATTTCAGGTCAATGAATTTTCCCCGACATACTCAGCCAACCTCTCTTAATCAAGTTTCAGCAGTGTCTCGCCATGGGAATTCAAAAGAAGAACAAGATGGATGTGACACAGTGTCGATGGAAGTTGAAGGAAATTCTCCAATGCACAATGGAGTACAAGAGATACCAAATTATGAATTAGTCTATAGTTGATGTTTTACAAAGTTGTCATTTTTTAAGGAAGTATGTAAAAAAAAATTGTAATCAAACTACTTGGATGTTTTTTAGGAAGTTATATGTGTTTTATAATTTTTCAGTGGCAGAAATCTATGATTATGTTGCTTGCTCCGATATAGCCCATTATATAATATTATACTTCAATTATAGTTAAAAACAAAATGAATAATTTTTCATGTGAACCCCGTGTAATTATTATTGTTAATATTTTTCATTTTATTTTTATTTAAAAAAATTATTTAATTTAATTAAGTATTTTGCATTTTTTATATTATTTATTTTAAAAAGAAATTGGTTTACCAAAAAAAATTATATATATAATTAATAAATAATAAATAATTTAATCAATTAACATTCTTCTCTATATATGATTGGGTGTCACCACGCATATATAGCAATAGCAACAATAGTTAAGATGTCAGATTATATATATATATATATATATATATATATATATATATATATATATATATATATATATACACGTGAAGAGAGTACACTAAGATTAAAATAATATTAATAATAGATTGCAAAGTTGTTGTAAAATGAATATGTGTGTGGGGTGGTAAGTATTACATACAAATAAGTATTAAGTATATAAAAAGTAGAATTACAGGATAAACATAATAGAGGATACACACCATAATAATATGGTAAATAATTTATTATTGGACACTAATTGTAAAATGTGAATATGATTATGTTATAGAAAAAGTAGGATGATATAATAAAATAAATAATTACAATATATATAAATAATGGCATATATATTGCATAATTATATTATAAAGAAAGGTATTATACATGATGTAAAGTATGGTTAGAGTTGAGTAGTAATTATAGATAATGGATAAATGATGAACCATTACCTTTCTAATAATTGTAATGTGTGATAAATGTTATTGAAATGGAGTTAATAAAGCATCATGAATTAATAAAAGGGATACAGAATATAAGAAAAGTTGAAAGATCATTAAAGAAAAATAGTGTGTACATGCAATAAAGGTGAATCTATATATAAAGCATAAGAACAAACAAAGACAATATATAAACAAAAACCAGTAGTAGGTTGTACTTATGTGATGTGAAAGAAACATAAGAGATTGTGATAATAATAGCCTATTTGTATTTCTTTGCTTATTCTTTGAGGAACATTGTTAGAATAATGACATTTTAGTATATGGATATGTATACTTACATGTATGTTAATATGAATAATTATTGTTTATATGATTAATGATTAATATTGTGTGATCTACATCTAGTATGTACTTGATGAATAACTAGTTAGTTTATATGTTCATCGATGAGTAACGCAACCATCACATGTCAATAGTTTTATGGTTATTCATGATCTTGTGTCGTAAACTAACCTATAGGTTGAATGGGCTATGTGATATCCAGATAAGTGTGATACTAAAGTGGTTTATATCATGGACATCAAATGAGAAATGGTATGCTAGAAAGCATCATTACGTTACCTATTCATTAAATTCAATGTATTGTTATGATATTTGGGCAAGTGCGTGTTTTTTAGGTAGCGAGGATACCAAAACTAGATATTCGATGACAAAGATCCTAGAATAAAAATAGTACCACGATATGGTCAATGATAGGTTGTTGACACTAGTTTTATCAGGATGGGTGGAGGTATTTCCCATCATTTATCCTCTAAAACCTAGAGTCGTGGGAGAGTCGTGTTAAGACACGATCCCATAGATGTGTGATGGTGAATTCCAGTTGCTTTCTAAAAATGTTTGGTCAAGGTAGTTGACACTTATACTTATGGGTTCTTTTTGGAGTTAGGTCGATCAAGTTGACAATACAATATAGTCCAATAGAGGAAGGGTAGGATTTGAAATATGGAAGTAGGTTAGTAAGGATGGATGATTTGGTGTAGTTGAGAGTGTTGTTGGGAATTAGCAATGTATATTTAGTGCCTAACTTAGTCCTTTTTTATGTGATAAATGTTGGCTTAATTTATTTGTTATTATACAGGTGTAATATTCAATTCATAGTAAATATTTTTGAGTGATGAATTATTGTTACTCTGTTAGTATAGGTTATTGATTAATTCATTACAAGAGTTATTGTACTTCATGTTTGGTTGTGAGCATAAGAAATTATGCATTATATGGGATGGTTGTTTTTGTTAGTACATGTACATGCTATGCACTAGCTACGCATACATACCTTACGCATGTATGCTATTATTATTACGATGTATACTAATTAATACAATATTATTGTTTACTATGGGTTTGTGTAATGTTTTAGTATGATTAAAATTAATATTATTATTTATCATGGGTGTGTAATGTTTTAGTATAATGAAAATTAAAATATTTAATGTTATTTATTAAAGTATTGATTTAATTCAAGATTTAATATATTATTTTGGTATGGGAAAATATGTGTTGATTTGAATTAAATTGAATATAGTGTAATTGAATTGCATTCATTAAATTAGATAGCATGTCAGATATTAAATCTACCCAACATAAATTTATCTACCCCAACTTAAATCCTGCTAAAGATCAAAGGATGGGATGCTAAATTGAATAGGGTTGTAGGTATTTTTGTATTTATTAGTTAATTACATTGATGTATTAGCTTGATTATATTATTCCAATTAAAATGTTGGAATCCTCATATATATTGATTAAACTTTGGATGCATTTTTTGAAATTGTTAGATGAGGTATGTTGATAATGAATAGAAATTGATAAATTCTTTAAATTTTGCACATACCAAAAAAATTACCATGCACAAAATTCTTAATTGACAATAGAAATTTTAGTTTTCATGTTCATAACTATTTAATTACCAGTGGGCCTTATAGTAACTATCTATATGGTGGTTTCGGCAGGGGTGTAGACCGATTGTCAAGTGTCATGTAAATGGAAGGAAATATGTAAAAAGGAGGTCTCATGTTCAATTCTCACCCTGATATACTCGTGCCCCATGCTTGTGGGTTTTGTGGACACACCTGGAGTTTATAGAGGTAGAAGATGAGAATCAACCCCATGTCACGTGAGTACGAGAACTGTGAGTTTTTTATTCCGCGAGCACAAAAAAAAACTATCTAGATGGTGGTTTCATTTTTACACCTTGGAAGTGAATGATACAGGTGCCACTAGAGAAGGTTGATTTATGGGGTTCAATTGATCCCTCTCATTACAAGCAAGAAGACAATGAAGGAGATGTATGATGGCTTGGTCACTCTATACTAGAGTGTGAACATATCCTAAAATATGTTATGAAGAATAAGATTACTATCACATGTATAAATTACAAGTTACCTAATGAATACCATCAATCTTTGATATTATCTTGATTCTATAAGGATGAAGGTGGAGGATGAGGAGTGACACCCATGTCCTTAAATGGGTTATCTTCATCATGGAACTTGTTTGTACTGTTAATATTAATGTTGTTATTAGGTTCTTTTCAATTTACTAGAGCATTTCCAAAACAGCAACATAAGTAGGATCACTAAAAGAAACACAATCACAAGGTACACGACATTTTATCCTGGGAAATCCTCATGGGGGAGAAAACCCAGTAAAAACTTCCTCAATAATAGATTTCCAATACAATTCCAAGACTTAAGACCAAAACACCAAAGATAAACCAAGACTAAGCATGTGCCTCTCTTATCCTTCCTTCTGCAACTTCCTTCAAGAGATGTGCACTGGATGAGTGAGTGAGTGAAATGAAAAAGTGAGGCACCATCTTCACTTATAAATACTTGTTGAGGAGTCGTTGGGGTTATGTCTATTCACTTAGTAGGGATGACTTCTTCCAAGAGTGGTTAAAACCACTTTATAAACCCTAGGGGCGGACTTCACAAGTACCACCATATAAATACAGTTTGACCAATCCAAAAAAGGGTATTTGGTCTTATACAAGACCTAACATGATCAATCCACACAAGGGGATTTGATCTATAAGATAATAACTCAATTATAATTAGAATATTCTTTGAAGTTACAATATTTCAACACTCCCCTTTAACAAGAAGGGTATTCTACTGACATAACCTAGTACAACATCATCAGGAGATAGAGGGCAACAACATCATCAGCATCTAGAACAATGACTGGCACCGGGGATTATTTTAGGGGCTAAATTTCGCTCATCGGCTAATTTTCCATGGTTTTTCCAAAAACGAGATTCGCTATTTTAAAAATGATTCACCCAAGTTCTATAGGATAAAATTATTTTACCTTAAAAATCACCAAAATTTTATAAAAACTATATAAAATAATTAGAAATTTCAATATTTTTACAAAAATATCGTCGAACATTTATAGTTGACATATGAAGGATTAGTAAGATTCACCAAGGTTACTACATTTTAAAATAAATTTCCATCCTTAAAATCATCCCTGATTGGCACATCTACAAATCATCAAATTTTTTTCTCGTCATTAATATCATCATCGTTCACATCATGGAGATGGAGTAACATCATCATCATCATCATCTGCATGAAGTTGAAACATCAAAATCAATTAACATAATGCTAAAACAACAATATCACCAACCCTAGGTTGGTATGTCATCATCAACAACATGAGGCTGATACAACATCATCGATAGCATGAGGCTGATAAAACATCATCAACAACATGAGGCTGATACAACATCATCAACAACATGAGGCTGAGACAACCTCATCAACAGCATGAGGCTGAGACAACAACATCATCATCATATGGCAACAAAATGAGGACGATGGAACAACAAAATTTTTTGGTACTCTAATAGACCGTCCTTATCAGACCTTTGGGAGTTGCCTAGGAATCATAAGATTCCCTAGGATATAAAATCATAACAAGCTACCACGTGGTACTCTAACAGACCGTCCTTACAGGACCTTTGGGATCTACCCAGGAATCAAAATATACCCTAGGATATAAAATCCTAATGAAGCTACCACAGTTGGCATATATATGCACATGTACTCTGATAGACCATCCTTCCCAGATCTTTGGGATCTGCCCAGGGATTATCAATCCCCTAGGATATAAAATCCTAACGGAGCTACCTGATGTTGTTCAAGATACTATAGTACCATCAACATCACCCCCCTTTCGAAGGAGGTCCTTTCAGACAACACCAAGATTGTCTCGGAAGTACTCAAACTTCACATGAGACAGAGGCTTGGTCAACACATATGTAACCTATTCATCTGTGCCAACATATTGGAGCTTTATAGCTCCCCTCTGCACCATATCACAAATGTAGTGATACCAGATCTCTATGTGCTTCGACTTATCATGGAAAACTAGGTTCTCCGTCATCTTTATACAACTCTAGTTAACAAATAGAATCACGGTGGCTTCCATCTCCAGATCAAAAAGACCTATCAACAACTTTCGAAGCCATATGGATTCACAACTAGAAGAACATGTTGCAATATATTCCGCTTCTATCGTGTTGAGAGAAATACTGGATTGCTTCCTGATTTTCCATGAAGTCATGGCTGACCCAAGACTAAAACAACATCATGAAGTGCTCTTTCTATCATAAGCACTTCCAGCCCAATCTGAATCAGTATAAACATATAGTCTAAAGTCACGATCTCCTGTATAACAAAGACCATAATCCAACATACCCTTAAGGTATCTCATCGCATGCTTTGCAGCTACACGGTGAAAACATCCAGGCTCTGCTAGATATTGACTCGATGTGTTCACAGAAAAGCATATATCTGGCCTAGTATTCGTCAGATGCATCAATGAACTAATAATATTTCTATATAGAGTAGCATCAACCAAATTTGACAAAGCATCAACCAGGAGCTTCAAATTCGTTTCCATGGGTCTGTTCATGGATTTACATTCCAACATGTCAAACCTCTTCAATATTTCAACTGCATACTTCCCTTGGTTAAGGAATATCTTCTCTGGGCTTTGCCAAACTTCAATACCTAAGAAATAATTCATCAGGACTAGGTTTTCCATCTCAAAATCTACAGCGGATTTCTTCTTACAATATGTGATGATCTTTTTTTCTCCTGTTAAGAATAATTCATCCACATACAGTAGCAATATAACTATCTCATCATTCATAACCTTGAAGTAAAGGTTATAATTAGCTTTACTCTTGGTAAATCCTAAGCTTGTCAAGAAACTATCAATTCTTCGATACCAAGCTCTAGGAGCTTGCTTCAACCTGTACAGAGTTTTCTTCAACATGCAAACATGAGTCTTTCTATCTTCAACTTTAAACTCTTGTGGTTGTTCTATATACACTTATTCTTTAATAACACCATTTAAGAAGGTTGTATTCACATCCATCTAGTGTAACTTCCACTTCATCTTGGCTCCAAGATCTATGATGGTTCTGATAGAAGTGTATCTGGATATAGGAGAAAATGTCTCTTCATAATCAATACCTTCCTTTTGATAAACACCATGAGCCACAAATCTTGTTTTATGTTTTTCAATACTTTTGTCCATTCTATGTTTTATCTTGTATATACGCTTGGAAGATACCACATCTTTGTTCTTTGGTCTGGGAACTACTTCCCATACATTATTCTTTATAATGGACTGGTATTCTTTTGTCATGGCATCCACCCATTCTTTCTTCTAAATAGCTTCTTCAAATAAAGTAGGTTTAGTTTCTATGAGATCACACATCAAGACCATATAGTTGGACAATGACTTAGGTTTCTTGCTTTGTCTCATGGTTCCTTCTAGGGAACCACACTTCTTTGCATCTTGAATAAGTTCTCTCTCCCAAGTTGTCATACTTATGGCTTCTTTCTGGTGAACATTTCTTCGGGGGTTTGAATCCAAGTGAACTATGGGATAATATTTTTTGTACATAAATTGTTGTTCTTTCTGCTTCATCCCATAATTGTATTGGAATATATTGATCGTCAATCATAGTCTTTACTTCTTCCATAATTTTTCTATTCTTTCTTTCTTCTACACCATTTTGTTGAGGATTATAGGGAGTGGTGAGCTCCCTCTTAATCCAAACATCTCTGCAAAATCTTCCAAATTCATTTGAGGTGTACTCTCCTCCATTATCTGACCTAAGTATCTTGATTTTTCTTTTGGACATGTTTTATACCAAAGCTTTGAATTCCTTGAACTTTTCAAGTAATTCATCTTTTCATTTCAAGAAATAAACCCAAGTCTTACGAGAGTAATCATCAATAAATGATGCATAGTATACATACATGCTTAGAGAGGTTGATAGCAATGGACTGCATACATTTGAGTGGATGAGTTCTAAGATTCCTTCTACTTTATTGTAGCTCTTTGGGAAAGGATTCTTTATGTTCTTTCCTTGTGCACATCCCTTTCATACACCTTCATGATCAACCTTAAATTATGGTAAACCTCTAACTACTGATGGGTGTTCTATATGCACTAAAAACACACTAAAAACCCTCAATAAAATTGTCAACCCAGGGTAAGTAAACTTAAAGTTGTAGCAATATATATGTCAAGGTAGAAGGATTGGAGGTAGTATAGTCTAACTAAGGAAGTGGCTATCTAAGGGCTAATCTATCCAAGCAAAGACTACTAATGATCAAACTCTACTAAGCAACTCAAACTATGTACCCTAAGTAACCTTTGAACAAAGGATCGATGGATAGTTCTAGGAAAGAAAATGAAAACCCTACTTAAAGCAAACTAGTTCAATCATAACAATAAGAAAAAGAAAACTATTCATCTAATAAGCAAATAGAAACAACAAACTACTTTAATTAACCTATTCAAATTCAATAAGCAACTATCCTATGAAAGCAAGTAAATAAACAAGCAACTACACTATCAAAGCAAGAATAGACGAGTAAGAAACTAACCTATTAAAGCAAGTAAACAATGAACTAACCTAGGATAAATTCTACAGCAAGTAAACTAATTAAGACTACTCAATAAGCAACTAACTAAGAGACAAGTGAACTCCATTCTTAATTTAAATTTCACAACTATTTATATTTTACAAAAGGAAATCTACTAAATTGAAAGCAAGAGGAATTAACAACTAATCTTTAATCTATGATAAGAAAGCTACTCTTTAACCTACCAAAGCAAAAGGCTATCTATCCTACAAAAGCAAGGAAACTATCTCCTAAGCTATGAAAGAAAGAAACTATCATGCATTAATCATCAACAAGATACTATTCTAGTAAATTCAATTGCACTCTATACTAATTAAGAAAATTCGTACTACACTAAATTCAACATTTAACTTTGAATTGAAATTACAACCTAAATCTAAGAAAAGGAAATTGCACGAAATAAACTAGATTAATCCTTTTTAATAATTCAAATTGCAAAAAGGGAAAATACTCACAAAACAGAAATTTAAATATTATTTCAGCATAAGGCAAGTAAGCAATTGAGCAAACTAAATGGAAAATGAAATGAGCAAAACTAAACAACAATTAGGTAAGCAATCTAAAAATGGAAACTACAACTAACACTATCCATCCACCAAAGCTCTATCAAAGAAAGCATGTATTAAAATTCTGTTCTAAAACTCTGTTTTTCTCATCTATTCCAGCATGTAGAAATTATACCTATGTTCTAATTACATATAGGGGTTAGTGTCTAAGCTTGCAAGCTTGCTTCCACTAACTACAAAGTCAATACATATTGACAAGATTCTTCATAACAACCTGCAAAAGCTAAATTAAAACAATTAAATCACAAACAACAAATTTAAATAACAAAGAAGTAAAATATCATTTCATGTACAGGAAATAAAATAAAAATACATCTACGTTATCTAATTCACAAATAAACTCATAAGATAGTTACCCATACTACTGGTGAGCCCCCCAGCAAGTCGTGGTCACTCCTCAAATTCACACCACGAACTCAACAAAGCGATTTCACCATTAAAACTAAAAAACGCAGGTTTACACAGGCTGGCAAAACGGAGACAAAATCGTTTTTGGGTCTGACACACGACTTCTTAGCTATTATATGACCACTGAGGCGGTATTTATAAGCTTTACAGACTGAGAGGTCGACCATTGGAGGGTTGAACCTCTTCTAAAAACAGTAAATTACATTAATGATGCCCTAACTGTCGAAATGGACCAAGCCAATAATCACCCAACTTAACAACCCAAACCGAGTTGTCAAGCATTCAGTAGCTGGAGGGGGCAAGTACGAGAAAAACCCATGTTCCTAATTCGACCACCACTAGCCGCCAATAACATAACCACCAAATCGCCCATCGTTTTTGTTCAGGACGAGGTGTTGGACGAAGTGTTGGACCGGGTATCGGATTCAGTACCAGATGGAGTGCCGGATTGAGTGTCAGAAGCATAAACGTGATGCGATTTTTCCCTATAACACCAAAAAACGTGAATTGTATCCTTGGAAACATAAAAACATAATGAATTATACTCAAGATCAATATAAAACACTAATTATACATACCTGGTGTGGATCATAACGTTTTGGCACAAAATTCTTCAAAAAGCTTCTCCAAAACCTGAAAAACACATATGTACATTCGGAAAAAGTATTTAATTATTGTCATAAAACTGATCATATCACGGGCCCAACATTACCCCCACACCTAAGATTTTGTAGGTCCCATTGCAAACAAAAAGAAATTTCCCTTCATGACTAAACTTGCGAAGGAGGGGGTGGATTAGCCTTAGAATCTTTTCCCTCTTGCCCGAGGGATTTTGAATTAGGATTTTTGTGATATTTCAATTGCATCCAGAGACTACTATTGTTAGCAGACATATCATCAACCAAATGTTGTAGAGAATTCATCTTGGCTTGTAGGACAACGTTATCATGGCGTAAATGAAAAATTCAGTTTTTCATGCTCTCTAAGTTTTAACTGGAGGGTTTGGAGTTTTTGGAGGCTGTTGATTACATGTGAGAAAGCCTTGAGATGTATATTATACCCTTTATCCTTTAAACCATGCAAAATAGAAATTTTGCCTCTGCAAAATTAGTTCCAAAAGTGACTTCCCATAAGCGCAACAATTCTGGCCTGGCGAACTTGTGAAAAATAGGTATCAAAGTGACACCTGTAACCACAAGACAATAAATCCTGTGTAAAAACTGAGAGAGGTTTTTGTTTTTGAATATTTCCTTGACAACAAACTCTCTTGGTTTCCAAAAACTCACTTTCATTTGTTAGGAAAAAACGCCAAGAAAACATGACTAAAATAGGAAAAACAGAGTGTTTTATTTTCTGAAAAACTAGGCCTCTGAGAGAATTGAATATATCCAAAACCATAATGTATATTTAAAAAATGAGAGAGGTTATTGTTTTGTAATATTTCCTTGATAAAAATATCTCTTTTTTTTCAAAACTTCACTTCCAGTTGTGAGGAAAACACAAAAATAAAACATGACTAAAATAGGAAAAACAGAGTGTTTTATTTTCTGAAAACATAGGCCTCTAAGATTATCGAATATATCCCAAAACATAAAGTATATTTGAAACATGAGAGAGGTTATTTTTTTTTGGTATGTTATTAACATAAACCTCCTCCATGTTTCAAAATTACTTTCCCATTGGTTCATAATCCCAACTTGAAGTTGGTTACCCAAAACTTGCAGAAGCGCAGAGTGCTCTTAGCATAAGCGCAACGTGGTCTTTGAGAGGGATTTTGGAGGCATTCTCGGGGGATTTTTGGGATGAAAGTGGTATGTTTGGAAATTTTATGATTTCTTCTATACAATGGAACCATCAAGCACTGCAATTGCCTTCTCCAAACCTCTGAAAAATGGACCTGAAGTCAAGTTGTCCAAATGTGCAGAAACCCTCCTATAGTGACTGTATTTGGGGAATTTCTCTCAAATAATAACACATGTGAATAAAATGAAGGAGGTTTTTGTTCCTTGTTATATTATTGACAAAAAACCTTTTCAATTTTTTCAAATTCATATTCCTTATTTCAGAAACCAATTTTAAAGTAGAACTTTGACCAAGACAATCATTTGAAAATTTATGACAAGGAATGATGACATGACCATGACAAAAATTTATGACCTTGGATGAGTGGAGGGAGTAGTAATGACCCCTAGACACACCAATGACCATTTTACAGCCAAGAGATGTCAAATTTTATTTGATAATTTTATTTTGAAAATATAACAATTTGACCTAATAACCCTATTAATCACATGAAAGAGTAAATTTGATCACTGGTGACTAAGAGAACTGACAAATACTAACGAAAGGCTTGGTTTGTACTGGTAGAAATGGTGAAAAGGAGAATTTTTATTTCCTTTCATCGATCTGTAACAATTCAAACAATTGTTCCTCTTTTCATAAGCTTGTAATATAGATGGCAGTAAGTATTTAGCAGTTGTTATCACTCTGTATTTGTCACAAAGAGTAGTTAAGTATACAAAGTCTTCTATAGAATAAAAATAAAAATGCACAACAAGATTATAACGCACACAATGATGTCAGCAGTATATAATTTAGCATACCAATACAAACAGTTGCTGATATAATATCCCAAGACATTGTAAAAAGACAGTATGATAGAATTTTGACAGAAATCCTACTTCCTCTTCTCATGGGTTTGCTATACAAATGGACAGTGCTTAGTGTTTTTTTAGCTTAGGAAACTCCCCCCAGATTGAATATATGGCACATCCTCATGCCATGAATTAGAAATAGGCTTCTTGGTCTTTACTGTTTTTAGAGGGGGGTTAGCAATAGGCTTCTTGGTCTTCTTGCCTGATGAGGCTGTAGGGGTATCAACAAGTTTCTTGGACTTTTGGTCGGGTAAAGGAATAGCTTGAGCATGAGGGTTTGGGTGGAGTAACAATCCCTAGATCAAGAGTTTTCTTGCTAGTCTTGATTGTAAGATGAGGGTTTGCAAATTAGTAAATGAACTTATCCCACATTTTCCCCTGTTTTTCCAACTCGGCTAAGTTTGATAAGGCCATGGTGAAATAGGTTGTTATGGGGATTGGTTACATTCTTCCTTACTTGGGAAGACATCTTCTCGAGAATATTTAAGAAGTAAAATGTAAAATTCAATGGCTTATTAAACTGAAAGTGAGCTAATAATTGAAAGTGACAAGCTTTAAAGACGGAATATCTACCTTCACATGTAATCAACTGGTGATGACTATGAGAGGGTTGATTAGCTCCTCTTTTATCCACTCCTTGGAGTATCCCTTAGCTCCAGATATGTTCTAAAATTCGATTTTGAAAACCCTATTATAGCTTGCTCTTGGCTACTGGTGCTGTTTAAATCAATGGTCTCCAACTCTTGGGAGCTTTGTCGCGGAGGCAATTGATTCCTCAGAGGCCACAAACACAGTGAATAGGAGTTGAGGCAGGCTAAGAGTGTTCCATTGTTGTTGATTTTTCCACCATGCTCACTAAATCAACTTGCATAGAACATGTAATGTCAAACCTACAATGAACATCCTATAACAAGCATAGAAAATGTAATGTCAAACCTACAATAAACAACCTGTAACAAAAATAAACCAACAGAGTGGTCTATTAAGGAAATATACAACAATTTATAGCACACCGTAATTTAGCACTTTAAAATAAAATGACTTTTGATGTAATAACCCGTATCATGAAAATAATACAAAAATTTACAAAGATTTACTTCTCTAGGTAATGATCATGTGTCAACTCATGAACCCGTCCCCCACACCTAAGTATTGTGACACCTCACAATCAAAAGTATAGGAAACCAATCAGTTCTCCCGATAGCCGAAGATTTACAGTTTGTAAAGTGTAAAGATAAATTTCACATATTGGTCTGACGAGATAGTTAGAAGATGGCCCCACCTATATGATAAGAGATCCTATATATAGATAAGAAGAGGTAGGCAAGAGAGTTTCGAGATAGTCTCAGAGTTAGTTCCCAATGGAAATTTTATGGAGTTCATTAACCTTAGCTTAACCATACATACTTCATGTCAGCTTTGTCTATAAGTAATGTCGTACATCAGGACAAGTTTAAATTTATTATTTATTTTTTGTCAGATTATCATCCTTGCTAGGTAGAATGCCCCACTACCAACAAGCATGTTCAGTACTCTGGAGGGTTTACCTAGTCATACCATAGGCTGATACCCACTTCCAACAGACTTGTTCAGTATCCCGACGGGTTAGCCTCTTACACCCTTAGAGACTAGCCCTTCATCTTTTAAGATTTTAGTATAAGATTGATTTATGCAAGAAAATGGGGGGACAGCTCTGAAAACAATTTTTACTTTCTTTTTTTCAATTGGGATGGTATTTATGTTAGAGTATGACTTTTCATTATATTCCTTAGTGATTTTCCTGATGTAAGGGGTACTTAAGTGAACGTGGCCTATCTAAAGATATGATATAATCAAGCTATTTAGTGTGTAGTGGATGGTACCATTTGAGAAAGAACAGAAAGGTATCTCTAGGCTCAACTCACTTTCTTCTTTTGTAAGTTATTGTGATGTTTCCATGACTAACCGCTAATCGGACTTCCTTCTTACTCTTTAATAAAGATACTTTACTCACTTACTCAGGTTTCTTGGGAAAAATGTACGAGAGACCTCTAATATTGATGGTTACGGTGTCACTTCCTTATATAGTGGTGAAGGTTTTCAAGAGAAACTACTTTTTAGAATTCCTTAAGAAAATGAAATTTTTTGCAAAAATATGGCTAATTACAGCAAGTAATTATTCATTTTATGCTTAGCAGACAACAAGGTTCAAGTATAGCAATGTTTTGAAGAAAAATTCTTCTTTTATATCTCCTTGAAATTGTCTACCCTTGGTGATATAGGTACCTACAGAGATTTCTAAAACTATTTGCAAAAACCACACTCTAAAATAAACTAATGAGATCAAGTCATAGGAACATGTATCTCATAGTTCTTTCATTAAAAGAAAATGTAAAATGAGGTTGCATTAGACTCTAATCTAAACTAACAACATGCATATTTTATTTACTATCCTACCCTACCTAAAAATAAAGGGAACATATTTATTCAAGTGTAAGAACTCTTCCAATGTAACCATGTGCAGAGCAAGATAAGAAACATACTCATATCCATATATGAAAAAGTTACCACAGTGATTACCTAGATATGAAGAACCAACCAACCTACTTGTTTTGGCATCAGAAGGTGTTGAAGAAGAGAATAGTATTGTGGCCTGGTGACCTCTTGAAACCAAATTTCAATGTAATATTGATGTTCATCAATATTAATTTCTATGCTCTCCTTCATCATGCTATGAAGATCCTCTTCTTCTCGATGATTGATTTCTGAAGTACATAAAGGATCTGCTGAGATGGATGTTGAGAACTCCTCAATCTTAGGTCTTAATGATTTCTCTCCATTGGATGTAGTCCATAATTTTTCATCTTCCTTCGCATTTTCGCAAGGAAAATCATTTTGTAGCTCATAGGACCTTGATTCTTCTAATATTTTCGGAGAGGTAGACAAGTTCTTGGCTACTGCCAAAATATGTTCTTCTTGAAAAGAAGAAATCCCGGCTACTACTAGGATTTGAGAAAGTACCCTCATGCTAATGGTTGCTTCCGAGTTCATCTTGCCATTTGATAAACCTTGGTTCACACAAAGATGATGTCCACAAAGTTAGGATCTCTTGATGGTGGTAAGAAAACAAAGGTTGTATTGTTTGGTTCCGTAAAAGGCTCGAGTGGTCTTGCCCCCTGTCCCACTATTATTGATACTTCAATTTTTTGTTTTCTAGTGCTCATGTCTTAGTCTCTTCAGAGAAAATTTTAGCTCTTTAGGTTGAGTTGACTCATGTTTTTCAGTATCGTTCTGCGGATTTTATGAGTGGAATGTTCCTTCCCCCAAAAAGGTCAGAAGGAACCTTGGTTGAAAGGTCTGATTTAGATTTAATGTATCTACCTTTTGGGTCTCTATGTCTGTTCATGAAAGAAAACAAAAACAAAAAGAAAAACTATCATTGGGTTTGGGGGAACCTGCTATAGCAAATGCACAGGTTCTTACCTCTCATATTATAGTTCCCTCGCCACCATACTAATGCTAAGGTTTAGAAATGATCTAATTCCTACATTAAGACAACTCCCCGACAACGGCACCAAAAATGATGGATGTTCTATATGCACTAAAAACACACTAAAAACCCCCAATTAAATTGTCAACCCGGGGTAAGTAAACTTAGAGTTGTAGCAATATATATGCCAAGGTAGAAAGATTGGAGGTAGTATAGTCTAACTAAGGAAGTGGCTATCTAAGGGCTAATATATCCAAGCAAAGACTACTAATGATCAAACTCTACTAAGCAAGTCAAACTATGTACCCTAAGTAACCTTTGAACGAAGGATCGATGGATAGTTCTAGGAAAGAAAATGAAAACCCTACTTAAAGAAAACTAGTTCAATCATAACAATAAGCAAAAGCAAACTATTCATCTAATAAGCAAATAGAAACAACAAACTACTTTAATTAACCTATTCAAATTCAATAAGAAACTATCCTGTGAAAGCAAGTAAATAAACAAGCAACTACACTATCAAAGCAAGAATAGACAAGTAAGAAACTAACCTATTAAAGAAAGTAAACAACGAACTAACCTAGGATAACTTCTACAACAAGTAAACTAATTAAGACTACTCAATAAGCAACTAACTAAGCTAAGAGACAAGTGAACTCTATTCTTAATTTAAATTTCACAACTATTTCTAATTTACAAAAGGAAATCTACTAAATTGAAAGCAAGAGGAATTAACAACTAATCTTTAATCTATGATAAGCAAGCTACTCTTTAACCTACCAAAGCAAAAGACTATCTATCCTACAAAAGCAAGGAAACTATCTCCTAAGCTATGAAAGAAAGAAACTATCATGCATTAATCATCAACAAGATACTATTCTAGTAAATTCAATTGCACTCTATACTAATTAAGCAAATTCATACTACACTAAATTCAAAAATTAACTTTGAATTGAAATTACAACCTAAATCTAAGAAAAAGAAATTGCATGAAATAAACTAGACTAATCCTATTTAATAATTCAAATTGCAAAAAGGGAAAATACTCACAAAACAGAAATTTAAATACTATTCCAGCATAAGGCAAGTAAGCAATTGAGCAAATTAAATGGAAAATTAAATCATAAAAACTAAACATAAATTAGGTAAGAAATCTAAAAATGGAAACTACAACTAACACTATCCATCCATCGAAGCTTTGTCAATGAAAGCATGTATTAAAATTCTGTTCTAAAACTCTGTTTTTATCATCTATTTCAACATGTAGAAATTCTAGCTATCTTCTAATTACATACAAGGGTTAGTGTCTAAGCTTGCAAGCTTGCTTCCACTAACTACAAAGTCAGTACATATTGACAAGATTATTCATAACAACCTGCAAAAACTAAATTAAAACAATTAAATCACAAACAACAAATTTAAATAACAAAGAAGTAAAATATCATTTCATGTACAGGAAATAAAATAAAAAAGAATCTACGCTATCTAATTCACAAATAAACTCATAAGATAGTTACCCAGACTGTTGGTGGGGCCCCCAGCAAGTCGTGGTCACTCCTCAAATGCACACCACGAACTCAGCAAAGCGATTTCACCATTAAAACTAAAAAACATAGGTTTACACAGTCTGGCAAAACAAAGCCAAAATCATTTTTGGCTCTAACACACGACTTCTTAGATATTGTATGACCACTGAGGTGGTATTTATAAGATTTACAGACTGAGAGGTCGACCATTGGAGGTTCAAACCTCTTCTAAAAAAAGTAAACTACATTAATGATGCCCTAACTGTCGAAATGGAGTGAGCCAATAATCGCCCAACTTAACAGCCCAAACCGAGTTGTCAAGAGTTCAGTAGCTGGAGGGGGAAAGCACGAGAAAAACCCATGTTCCTGATTCACCCACCATTGGCCGCCATTACCATAACCACCAAATCGCCCATCGTTTTTGTGCAGGATGAGGTGTTGGATGGAGTGTCGGACCGAGTATCGGATTGAGTACCGGATGGAGTGTCGGACTGAGTGTCGGAAGTAGAAACATGATGCAATTTTTCCCTGTAACACCAAAAAACGTGAATTAGATCCTTGGAAACATAAAAACGTAATGAATTATACTCAAGATCAATATAAAACACGAATTATACATACATGGTGTGGATCATAACATTTTGGCAAAAAATTCTTCAAAAAGCTTCTCCAAAACATGAAAAACACATATGTACATTTGGCAAAAGTATCTAATTACTGTCATAAAACTAATCATATCACAGTCCCAACAACTACCTTGCTTACATATGATAAGGATTTGTAGTTGATGTGAGCTAGTCTTCTATGCCATAGTTCACAAGGACTTTCAGTAGAGTGATTTAAGGCTACATTTGAGTGACCTTTTAGCTTGTACAAACCTTCTTCTTCTATTCCAATAACAACTGCATATTCTATAGTTTTTCCTTTAGGCCACATAAGAACTTCACCATATATGAATGCAACCCTGAAACCTTTCTTATATAGAGTTGAGATAGAGAGTAGGTTCTTTGTCAAACCTAGTACATAGATTACATCATTCATTCTCATCGAAGTTCATGAATATAGTTTGTAGGTGGATTCTCCCATTCCTTTTATAGGATACTAATAATCATCTCCAAGTGAAACTTTCTGAGGGAAGTCCTTTTCTGTAAGACTAGAGAGAATGTCTTTCTTTCATGTCATGTGCTTAGAGGCACCATTATCTATGAGCCAAGTATCCTCTCCAGGTGTCACAGATCCTGAGAGGGCGGAAAAAAAAAACATAATCTTCAACTTCTTCTTTAGTCACCTTCTTGGGTGGCTCATCATCTTCAGCTGCATGGGCATGATTTCTCTTGTTATTTCTCTTCTTGTGTTCTTCCTTTCTAGCAGGACATTTCTTAGCAATGTGTCCCATCGTATCACAATGATAACATTGATAAGAGGAGAAATATTTTCCCATTCTTTGACCCTTATGATATTTCTGGAATCTCTTTGGAGAGTGAGATTCTTTATGAAAATTGTTACCCCTTTGGAAATGAGACCCTTTCTTTCCTCCTTTAGAATGAGAATCTAGGGTTTGATCTTCATCCCTTAATAGTATGGCTTCTCGGTTGGCCACTCTTGCTTCTTCTTGAACACATTCTTCCCATGGACTGTCAAATTGGAGTTTCTCTTTTCCTGCACAGATAGTTTGGATGAAGGCATCCCAAGGTCTTGTGAGACCATTAAGAGTTGTCATTATGAGTTCACATTCATCTAGGTTGTCTCTAATTTCTTCTAATTGTTCCTTGAATTGAGTAACCCTAAAGAAATAGTCTTGAACTGTTTCTCCTTTCTACATCTTTGTATTCTTGAGTTGGGTTCTCAAGTTCATCTTCAAGTTGATGTTATTTCCTTCATGCATTCTGGTTAGGGAATCAAACATTTCTTTTGGAGTATTCTTGGAAGACACTTGAAGAATCAAGTGGTCTTTAATGGAATATGCAATTATTATTTTGGCCTTAATCATATCCTCCTTGTACTTCTCTTTGGTTTCTTCTTCTTCGGGCTCCAGTACATTTTATTTTATGTATTTTACAAGGTCATTCTCTTCAAGACTGAGTCCAATTTTGTACTTCCAGGCATGAAATTTTTCCACACCTTCTAACTTGTCAACAAGCTTGGTGCTTGCAGACATCTTGACCTAGAGCTAGGAAAATGACCAGAAAATGAAATATCTCACAAGATGAATATGAAATTACCAGGAGATGAACTGGGCCGAGGTGAGTTGGTTGGAGATAATTGTTTCCAAAAATTCCAAGTTTTACACCTTGAAACTTGACCTACACAAATCTATATTGGTTTTGGTTTCCTGGTTTTCTAGTACCAGTCAAAACTAGGGTTTGACTTTCTAGAGAATCTGGCCACTAAAAAGGTTCACTCAAGCTTCCAAAATATGTGCTAGGGTAGGGCACACTTCCCTAGATAGGTTTTGGTCATAAATTCCTCTTCTGTAAAAATCCCTAATTTCCTTATACGGAAACAATGTTGTTTTTAGATACCCAGTGAAAGGTGCTCTATTCAGTCAAGCTCTGATACCATGCTAAGATTAATGTTGTTATTAGGTTCTTTTCAATGTACTAGAGAATTTCCAAAACAACAGCATAAGTAGGATCACTGAAACAAACAAAATCACAAGGTACGCATCATTTTATCTTGGGAAACCCTCATGGGGGAGTAAATCCATTAAAACATTCCTCAATAATATATTTCCAATATAATTCCAAGACTTAAGACAAAAACACCAAAGATAAACCAAGACTGAGCATGCACCTCTCTTCTCCTTCCTCCTGCAACTGTAACTTCCTTCAAGAGATTCACACTGGATAAGTGAGTGAGTGAAATGAACAAGTGAGGTGCCATCATCACTTATAAATACTTTTTAAGGAGGCACTAAGGTTATGTCTCTTCACTTAGTAGGGTTGACTTCTTCCAAGAGTGGTTAAGACCACTTTATAAACCCTAGGGGACGACTTTACAAGTACCACCATATAAATATGGTTTGACCAATCCAAAAAAGGGGATATAGTCTTATACAATACCCGACATGATCAATCCACAAAATGGGATTTGATCTATAATATAAGAACTCAATTATAATTAGAATATTCTTCGAAGTTTCAATACTTTGACATGTACATGGTATCTGTGCTTGAGAGAAGCTTTCCGACTTGGAGAAGATTAAGAATGATTTAATATAGGATAAAACTAAACTAGATATAGTGTCAACTAGAGTGGAGGAGGTCCATAACCTATCCATCATCAAGAATATGGAAAGGAGGTAATAAATGAGCACCTAGGAAGGGCCAAAATGGGAAGGATGAGGATTCCAATTCTTCTCACTAGGAAAAGAAATAATTAGGACATGTTAAGTGTTTCAAGTGCCAAAAGAATGTTCTTAAAATAAAAATGGGAAGGGAAAGTAGAAACATAAATATTTTGTAGGGATTGCAAAAACTTTAGCCAGAGTGGATGAGCTTTCATCCAATATTGAGACAACCATCTCCATGGTGTCATGCCTATATACCAATTGTTTCTACTATATAAGGGTGATATGTGGATAAAAGAGAATATAAACACATGACCATACATAGAAATGATTTTAAGATACTTTAGGATTGGGAGGTGGGACCCGTGCAAGGGAAGCTTGGTGACAATGCCACATATCTAGTTAGAAAGATGAAAATTGTCTCTTTTGGCATGCCTTCATTATTGTGCAAACCCTTATACCAATAGGGGGGATGAATCAATATCAAACAATTTTTTACTTTTTCAAATATTCATCAACCATAAGAAAACAATCACATATGAAATTTATTAACTGCATAACATGGAACATGAGATTTATCTGGAAACCCTTTTGGGTGAAAACCACAAAAATTATCTTCATAATTATTTGTATGAACCAACCTATTGTTACAAATATTTGCAGGAACCAACCTACTGAAGACATCAATCCCCACAAGTACAAATCTTGGCAGGAACCAACCTACTCTTACATATTTTCATAGACACCAATCCCCACCTCTAAGCACCAACTTATGAGGAGACACCAATCTCTTCATGCGAGATGCACTAACTTTCACCAAGTTTTCTTGATACTTCTGTCTTCACTAGGTTTTCTTGTTTCTTCTTCCTTCACCAGGTCTACTCATTGCTTCTTCCTTCACCAAGTATTCTCATTACTTTTTCCTTTACCAGGTCTGACCAAAATTTGAATTTCCAAATGGTAACCTTTTCAAAGCTTGTTGTTTTGGGCCACTTTCCAAGAATGAACTTGTACAACATGTCATGTATCTAATTTTGAAAATATAATTCTAAAATTGTTACATTAGATACTTATGTATGTCTCATATGTTCTCTAAAATTTTCACAGTAACAATTCCAAGATGACCTGTTTGAAGTTGATATCAGGACCATTCAAAAACCCTAACTTCCACAGAGAACATCTCAAAAATTACAACAAACAAACATCTAAAATTTGTACCACATGTACGCCAAGATCTCTCCTCTGTCTCTACAAAATTTAAAGGTCTGAAACATCCCAAAAAATATGTTAAGTGAAAGTGCCAAGTTGACATGTTTGAAATTGATTTTAGGATCATTCGGGAACCTTAACTCCCAAATGTAATATCGTCGAAAGTATATTGAACCAACATATGAAATTTATAGAAAAATTACACCAATATCTCTCCTTTGTCTCTGTAAATTTTCAAGGTCTGAAACATCTCATAAAATAAGTTATAGAAAAAGTGGCAAGATTACATGTTTGAAACTGATTTTAGGAACATTCAGAAACCCTAAATTCCATAAGGAATATCTTTGAACGTATAGTGAAAAAACATATGAACTTTTTACCACATGTACACCAAGATCTCTCCTCTATCTCTGAAAAGTTTTAAAGTCTGAAACATCAAACAACTTATAGAGAAAGTTCCAAGCTTACCCGTTTGAAACTAATTTTAGGAGCATTCAGGAACCCTAACTTCCATAGGGAATATCTATGAAAGTATATCCAACCAACATCTGAAATTTGTACCATAGGTACACCTAGATATCTCCTCCATAGCTTCCAAATTTAATGGTCTCAAACATCTTATAAAACAAATTGTCACGAAAATGACTAGATGACCCGAAACTGATTTCGCAATTTTGCTAATATATTTTTCACATGCACACTTTCTCTCAATGCTTTCTCTTTTTATACTTTTTCATAACCCTTCATTAAGGGACATGTCCCTTAATTATGTGTTCCCAATATCATGGGGAAATACCCCAAACCCATGGGTTTGAAACCACCATTTCACTTTTTACTTTTTCACACGCACCTTTGTTTT
>ML776867.1:1898526-1912419 GCA_009831015.1 Picea engelmannii
ACAGAGTGAAAGACTCGCTAGAATGGTGGCAGCTTATCTCTGAGAAGAGATGTGACGGCTACTCGCATTCGCAAGAAGATGGTTACAATGAGGCTCTGGAGGCCTTTTTACAATAATCAGGAATGCCAAAAGTCCTATACATCTAAAAACCTAACCCTAGGAGATGAAGTGCCAAAAGTCATGTGGGCCCCGTTTGGGTAAGTTGGTGCATCAACTTCCCAGGGTCGTAACTTTCGCATACGATCTCCATTTTAGGCGTGTGATAGCTCGTTGGAAAGGTATCATCGAGGAAATTAATTTTGGGGGGATAAATATGCCTTTGGATATCATTGAGAACCTCGATCTCGAAAAACCTTCATTTAGGCCCTCAAAATGGCCCCGGAAGTTAAAACCTGCTAAAAATAGTAAATTGCCAGAATTGCCATAAAGTTGTTTTGAGCCAGTTGGAAAAGGTGGGTGGCCACCAATATCCACCTGGATCATTCATTGGTCGGTAAAATGACATAATTGTTAAACTATACAATAGTGGGTTGAACAACTATAAGCGACGACGGTTTTACCATTGGCAATAACTATTATGCATGGCCAGCAAATAGCTCCACCACCTTCGCACGATGTCATTTATGCCTATCCCTTATCCCTGTTTCACCTCTGCTAGCTTGGGTAACCCTTCATGCACTCTGCTCCTGTGTGTGCTATGATCCAAACCCTAGACTTACCGTGTGCTCGGCTCCATGGCATCGGTGGTGCGAATCGAGTCGAACGGTAGTCAAGCCTTGCTAATGTTCGACAATGCCCTGAAAGACTTAGAGGATAACGGTTGGCTCACCTTTGTACAACGATTCGAGGGTTTTAATATATTTGTTGCACATCATTTTTCCCTGACTTTTGATGGTTGTAGGGCCAAGGTGGGTGATATTCAGTTGGAAATCAGTGAAGAGTTCATTCGCTCTGCCACAAGGTTACCGTCCATGGGCCAGCATTGGTTTAAAAATTCTAAAGTGGAGGAGGTGCCATGGCCACTACTATTAGTCTCACGAAAGGTCACATCCTGTGACAGAGGTATGCCAATTTCCACGCTTAAACCACAATGGCATGATATTTTGATGGTGGTCAAACAATTCGTGACCTGTGAGGGTCGATATGGACTCGTTTTTCTTTATCACCTTTGACTGTTAATGAATTTTATAGGGTATCCATTGAATATGCCTTTTTATTTCCAACGTAGCCTATACAAAATGTCAAAAAGGTTTAAAAGAGAAAAGGCCGATAGTAGCCTATTCCACCATGGCCTAATCAGACTCATCTTTGTTCATCACTTAAGTCTCCACAGCGATAGCTGACAAGCTTTTATCTCTCGGAATGGTTTTGATGATACAGACCCTGTCCAAATTGACAAGCTTGTCATTAATGAAGCTAAGGTCGAGCCACCCATGCCCTTCCATGTCCTATTTCCCTCTCCTAAACCCTCGGTCGACCTTGATATTGACTTACCCGACGTTATAGCAGAGAAGGTTGAGGCTATAAAAATCCTGTGAGCAAAAAGGTTAGAGGTAACCCTACTGTTGATGGAAAAGGTAAAAAGAATGCTCGGATTATCTCGAGAATGGCTAGGAATAAGCCTAAACCTAGTGTTGAGCAGAAGCCCATAGTCCTTAGTGAGGATTCAGACTCTGGCATAGAACGTTTCCTAGCAAGTGAGTACCCTTACTCATAGGGTCTGTGCTCCGAACCACCCTATGACTTCATTTCTAATCTACCCCCTTGCCTAAGAAACAATCCTAACTACCTTGGGATCAAGCTACCTAATGAAACCCTCGGCAATATAACCAAACCCTCACCTGCATTTTCAAAGCCCGGATAGTTGTCATGTGACCAATGTGATGTGTGGTTGGAACGATACTATATAGACGTCCCCTTACTACAGTCAAAGATCCAATCATTGGAAAACCAAGTTGCAGTGTTGACCAGCCAAAGGGACAAGCTTCAAGAAACTGATAGGAAGTAGAAAACCACTGGTTCCATCGTATCTAGAAATGTTGAATCGGATACAGCCATTGTCAAGTCCAAAATGTCATGATCAAGTTGTCTGCTCATCATCCAGGTATGAATTTAGGTATCAATTTTGTTTTGTGATTCCTCGGATTAATATCATGATTTGAGTATGGTTTTCAAATAGCTCTATCTATCATTTGAAATGGCTCTGTCATAATGTTGTTCATCCTGTACATTGTTTTCGTTTTGCTAAAATTGAATGAGGTTATGATTTGGTTAAATAATTCGGTCATGCCTAGTTTAGCAATTGATAGGTTTTCATCGGATTTGATTCGTTTGTTTGTCTTTTGAGTTAACGAAATCAATGGTTTGCTTTCAATTGGATTTGGTTGGTATCTAATATGAACAGGAGGTTTTCATGCTAAATTTAGAGCACGCTCATGTTTTGATTTGGTATGATTTCGTTATGGTTAGATTATATCATCTGTAATTTAGTTTGTATGTTGTGATTTTGGAATGACCTCGTGAGTTTGAATTGATATAATCTTATAAATCAGGAATACAACTCTGATCGTTTTCGATTTGGAAAGAATGAATCTGTTTTTTTATGGAAACAATATTCTCATTTAAGCCTGTGCAAATGATATCTACGCCTGAATCATGGAACGGTTTTGATTCACAACGACTGTGTTAAACCTCAACTGTTCGATTCGCTCTTGTCTTGATTGGATTGTTGTGTATATTCAGTTAGTACGATTGTTTTCATGAGTTGGATTCGTATCATAGATGTTGCTCTGTTTGATTTTAATTTGCAAAACGAATTGGTCGACATATGCTATCTCTATCGAACTCGTATGAGAAAGTTCGGTTATAATTCGTTTTGAAATGAACGATTTCATTCAATGTCAATCGTTTTTGTTTGCCCCGATTAGAAATAAAAAATGATTCAACAAATCCTACAGATCCTGTTATCAATCGATTGATTCCATTATTATTTCGTTTGTGGTAATTTACACACCAGTTTTGATTTGATGGATCGTTTGTTTATGTTAATACAGTTGTATCAAATCTGGAAATGATCTTGTTCTTTTCGTATAGATTCGATCATGTTTCCTGTTGATGGATAAGGCAATCGATTTTTTTAACTGTATCGGTTTTAGTTTGATATGGAAATGATTTCATTATTGTTCATTATGATTCTGTTTACCCGATTTTGTGACAATAAACGAAACAGAGTATATGCCTTTCTGTGGTCATTTGATTGATCTTAGTCGTGTTTTGATCTCAAACTAGTATAACAATTTCAATTTGAATGATTCGTTTGTATTTAAAATAGCTATTAGATACTTGTTAATAGTTTGAATATATTTTCAAAGATTTTAATTGATTTTAATGTTGATTCTGTGTCTGATTTAGACCAGCTACAGAATCGCAAGATTCTGTAGCTAGTCTATAGGATTAGATTTTTTATCATTTTATCAATAAAATACCCTTCTAACTTGTCCATTTTTTACCCTTTTCAGGTACATCCGAATTGCATTGGACATGATGGACAGTCTAGGAGATATTTGTGTGATTTAGTTTTTATTTTAGGTTCCTAGTTTAGTCAGACTTGGGATATCTTCCCAGATTTTATGTAAACAGTTTTGATAACTTCTACAGGGAGGTTTTACCCTGTAGAAGGTCTTTAAATACTTATTATTTTTTGTAATAAGGAGCATCCTCACTTATGGGAGAACTAGGCTATGGATTTCTAATACAAATTGAGACGAGAGTTGATGTTATTGCTACAGCTTTCGCTTTCATAATATCAATATTTTGTTTCAAGTTTATGCATGTCGTTTGCAGTTGATTATAGACTACTTTAGCTATCATAGTCTATTGCAGAATGATATGATTTAATTAATGTTTTATCCATATCTGATTTCTTTCATTACTTAAAAATACAGCTATTACTTTGTTTCAGTTAATGAATCACAGATTTCTCTTCTTCGTTAATTGAATCATTTCATATAAATCTTTGCATACGGGTTCATCTAACTGTGAAGATTTATAAATCCTAAGATTGTTGTAATTTTTATGTCTTGTTTGTCCTGTAATCATATTTGAAGAGCACTGCAACTTATTGTTTACGACAAGCTTCTGGATAATTCGGTGTGGGTTTCCTCCTTCCGATCAGCTAAGACAATCATCATACACAAGACAAACCTGGAGCGTTTCTCTAGGTCAGTTTGTCATTTATTTGTTTGGTTAATTTGTTCGTATAATATTAGTAGTTTAGTTATATATATGTGTAGTTAGGTTTGTAATTAGAATGAGTATATTAGTTGTTTAGTTTAGTTAGTTCTGTTTTATTTATGTTCATAAAATTATAAAATCAACAAAAAATATCTCTCTCTGTCTTAGGACAGAATATTAATGAGTTTTTCAGGTTTTTATTTAAATCTGTAAATTGTTAATATTGTATATTTTGTGAATAAGATTTATTTATGTTAGTAGTTAGATAGTTAATTAGTTAGAGTTAGTATAGTATTAGTTAGTATATTGTATATATAGGATAGTTAGATTAGTTTAGTTTGTTTTAATAGTTATTTTTAGTTAGATTAGTATAGTTTGTCTAATAGTTAGTTTTAGTTAGGTTAGTTTAGAGTAGTTTTATTTTGTTTTCTTAGGACTTAGATCGACTAATGGAGCCGCTAAACCCGTCAGGGTGGTTCATCCCAAACGGCTTGGGTTATTAGACAACCCCGGACCGGTTCCACTCTCCTAGTTGACGGACGGTCAATTTCGCCCATCAACAAATGGCGCTAGAAGGAGGGCCTGAATTTAATTAATGGCACGAGGTGGTCGCAAGACTCCTCCACCACCTAATTGCTCACCTATAGTGACTAGAATCCATTCAAACGATAATATTCCCCTTCAAATAGAAACTACTTCAACCGACGATCCATGGATCATAGTTGAGATAGAAACCCCTAATCCTACAGGTGGTGACATACAAGAGATTGTCCGACAATCTCTTATAAAAACACATAGTTCCTTAGACCGTTTGAGGCAACCTAACCGACCGTGGGGCCAACCTTTGGACTTCTCTGATATCAGAGAACAATTAGGAGGCACTGGCCTTACTGTGAATCCTTCAGATCCAACCTAAATCCTACTGCAGGAGGATCTAGAATACCCCCTTCACCACCTCCATCATCTCCTTCCTCTTCTGGAGGAGATTCATATGATGAAGGAAATTCCCCTTCTCGACCTTCCACACCCACTACCCCAATGGAAAATCAGAACAACCCTGCTAGACCTTGGCTTGACCAGGATGCCATAGTTGTACCTGGAGCTCAGCATCCTCTACCTAAACACCCAGAGAAATGGATTCCCAAGTTTGATCCTGACTCAAAACAGATCGTCGAAGATCACATTAAAAAGTTTATGTTAGCCATAAGACTCCGCAATGTCAAACATGAAGACGTTCTCTGTAGGTTGTTCCCCTATACTTTCAAGGGCAATGCATCCACATGGTACTTTGCCCAACAACCCCATGCCATCGTGTCTTGGGAAAAGTTTGAGTCATGCTTTTTTGAAAAGTTCGGAGATGGTAAACCTCTGGAAATCCTAGTCATGGATATTTCTAGCTTAAGAATGAACCCAAAATAAAAAGTTAAAGACTTTAATCAAAGATTCTTAACACTTAAAAACCGAATCCCTACGGATTCCATGCCCGCTGAGAATCTTATAATAGCATACTACACTAAAGCCTTGCATCAAAGTATAGCTATTTGGGTTAAACGATCTAAGAAAGCCATGTTGTTAGAAGCCTTCGAGGAGGCCAGCCAGATTTAAAAAGATATACTTAGTCTTAAAGACTCTACTAGCAATGAAACAGAGACTAGTTCTTCTTCCAAAAAGAAGATCGAAATCCTCCCCAGACCTACTCAAAGTAAAACACAACCTAAAAACTCTGATTTAGAAAACTTAACCAAAGTTGTTCAAAAATTGTCAAATCAAGTTATAGACTTAAAAAGGATGACCGAAGAAGCTTCCTCGAGCAAAGGACCTTACAAACCCCCGTTTCGGAATCCTTTTCCCACCAATCGACCTAGTCCATCCACCGAAGGCCTTAATCTAGAAAGTATGCAATACGCCCTTCAAACAATTCTAGAAGCCCAAGATAACTTGATGCCTCCTAAGATCCCTGAGGAGGTAGTTGAACAAGAGACAGTTCAAGATGAAGAATCTTCTCCAAATATTTTTGGGCACTTCTCGGACAACATCTTTCAAGCTAACTTCGAGACAGTACATCCCTATAATACCAGGAGTAAGGAAACCAACAAACCTTCTTCCGAAAACACTACAACTTCGCCTCCAAAGAAATCTAAATCAGTTGAGACTAAACAGAGTAATGTGAACCCCAACTTAGATTATGATGTAGTTGAAGATCTTAAAAAGTTGAGAGATAACATTTCTATTTATGAGTTATTGAAATTTCCATTTCTGCTACAAAAAATGTTAAAGAATATCTCAGAGAATGGCAAAAATGGTAATTCTAATGGTAACAAGGTTGTGCAAAACAAAGTTCCGCAGAAGACTTCCACTAAAAAAAATCTTGATCCTCAAGATAAAGGAAGCCTTCCTGTAAGTAATGTAAATAATGTAAATAATATAGATAAAGTAGCTTTAGAAACTGCAAGTAAAAATCCACAAACTACTACTCTTAGTACTCGCAAAAATGTACCTCCATTTTTGTTAACTTTCAAAATCTTTAATAGAAACGTGCACAATTGTATGGTAGACTCAGAAGCGTCATCCAATGTGATGTCGTGGTCTGTATGCCAAAATATTAACGCTGAAGTTGAACCCTCCACCTTAAAAATCATACAACTTGATCGGACCATTGTTAAAGTTATAGGTGAACTAAAGAATGTGCTTATTAGATTATCGTCTAACCCCAAGGTTCATCAAGTCATTGATATAATTGTTGTGGATATTCCAGAAGTGTATGGTTTGTTTTTAAGCAAGGACTGGTCGGAGCAGCTACACGGTTATTTTGCAACAGATTGGTCTCATCTATGGCTTCCAGAGAATGGCAAGCCTAACAAGATAAAAGTGAATCGTGAACGCTACCTTAAGTTCACAGTCACAGATTTAAACGATCCCAACGAACCATTTACACCTTCTGCTGATTCAACCGAAGTACAAGGGATGGACACCTTTTTCGGCAACTTCATGGTTGAAGCTTCAGTTATCACCAATCTAGAATAGCAGTCCAAGATTGTAGCATACATGCAGCCAACAACTGCTATGCAACGGTCCCATATACCCGATGGAAATCAAATTTGGTCTCTTTATTTTGAGGGGTCAAAGTCCAAAGAAGGAGTTGGTGTGGGTTGTGTCATTATCGATCCAGCAAGTAACAAAACATTAATCGCATGTAGGTTGGAATTTGAATGTACTAATAATACTGCAGAATATGAGGTTGTACTGCAAGGTCTCAGAAAAGCTTCAGATATGAACATTCAAAATTTAACCGTCTTTGGCGACTCTGAAATAGTGGTTAGAAAGATAAGAGATTCTATCCACTGTCTGTCTCTGCATCTCAAAAGATACCAATCTGAGGTATGGAATTTAATGAATTTTTTTTTTTCTTTCAATATAAATTCTATTCCTAGATTGAATAACTCTGAAGCAGATTTATTAGCTAATGTAGCTTCTAAACTCCTTCCTACAGAAGGCTTGTCCCCAGATGCATTCTCTATTGAGCTATTGTTCCGGCCATCCGTTCTCGACAACATCACGAACTGGAGAGTCTTTGACGATGATCAGCAAATTATTAACTTTCTGCACATGGAAGAAACTTTTCAAGGTGCGGTGATAGACGAACACACACACGACGACAATTTGCGCAATTTCACGGTAATACCATATCCGAGAACTCCTGAATATTCATCGGACATGGTAAACTCGATCCCTATATCTGTAGTTAGATTAGAGAAGTTTTATGATTTTCAAGATAAATTTAAAAAGACAGTCAACTATAAAACCAATAGTTCCTCATTATCATATGAAAAAGTAAACTTAGGAACTAATGAAAATCCTTAGTGCATTAATCTGGGGTTGGGGTGTTCTCAACAAGAAAAATCTGCATTTATTAAATTGTTCAAAGAGTTTAAATATTTCTTTGCATGGACATATGACGATCATAAAACGTTCGACCCTAACATCATACATCATGTCATTCTGATGAAGCCCCAAATCTTACCCTTTCAACAAAACTAAGGAAAATGCACCCCAAAATCGAACCGACCGTTCAAAAAGAATTGAATAAGCTCCTAAATGATAAGATATTTTTTCCTGTTAGGCACACTCAATAGGTTTCTAACCTTGTCCCAGTCCAGAAGAAAAGTGGGGAAATTCGACTCTATGTCGATTTCCAAAACCTTAATAGAGCGTCTGATAAAGACAACTATCCTTTCCCACCCATGGAACAGATCCTTGAAGAGGTATCTAGTTTTGAGAGGCTATCCTTACTGGATGGTTTCTCAGGATACAACCAAGTCCTGATGTCTCCACCAGACCAACTCAAAACTACCTTCTGTACTCCGTGGGGCACTTATGCTTATCGTAAAATGCCCTTTGGATTGATTAATGATGGCGCCACTTTTTAGAGAGCAATGGACATTGCTTTCTGAGGCTTAATCAATCAGTCTGTCGTAGTTTACTTAGATGATGTTACCGTATTTTCTAAAAACAAAAACGATCATCTAGATCACTTACGAGTCATCCTACAATGATGTCGCAAATACGACATCTCCTTGAATCCCAAAAAATCCATCTTTGCAGTAGAACAAGGTAAACTCTTGGGATTTATTGTGTCTAGCGAAGGGATTATTATTGACCCTGAAAGGACTCAATTCATCGTGAAAATTCCCCCTCCTACATCCAAAAAATATATGCAGTCTTTCTTAGGCCAGATTAACTTCATGAGGAGATTCGTCCCCAGCTTCTCCGAAATGGTCAGACCCTTGCAGAACCTAATAAAGAAAGACACCCAATATCACTGGGGACCCCTAGAAAATCAAGCTTTTAATGCAATAAAGAAGGCCATAATAGACGCTCCGTCTCTCATGAGCCCAGATTTTTCTCAAGACTTTACACTCTATACTTTTGCTTCTGACCGTTCCTATGCCGTCGTCCTAACCCAAAAGAATGTCGAAATTAATGAAGTACCCATTGCCTTTATGAGCTCTTCTTTCAAAGGCATTGAACTTAATTACCCAGCGGTAGATCGGCAAGCCTATGATGTTTTCAAAGCAGTCAAGCACTTCCGGTCCTATATTTTGAAGTCAAGGACGAAAGTCATTGTCCCCTACCCAGCCATCAAGAACTTGTTAGTGTAGAAGGAACTAGGTGAAAAGAGAGTTAACTGGGTCACCGCCTTCCAGGAGTATGACTTAGAAATCACCCCATCTCAGATAGTGAGAGGCCAAGAGTTATGCAAGTTAGTTGTTGATTCAGTAGCAGGAGAACAAGAAGAAAGCGATACGTCAAACCTAGGACAACAAGATCAAAATCTAATATGTTGTGCACAAAACCCTGTCAGTCCTTGGTATGACGATATAAGATTCTGTCTTGAACATGGGTCAGCCCCCCATCACCTGGATCCCACTAAAAGAAGAGTGTTGAGATTAAAGTATTCCTCATTTCATCTGGCTAATGATGTCCTGTTTTGTCAGAGTTTTGACGGCGTACTGATGCGTTGTCTTGAAAAAGACGAAGCAAAAAAAGTCTTGCTAGAGTTGCATGCAGGAGAAGCTGGTGGTCATTTTGGTGGTGACACCACTACACATAAGGTTTTAAGAGCCGGTTATTACTGGCCCACGCTTTTTAGAGACACCCATGCCTTGTGTCGCAAATGTGTTATTTGTTAGAAAGCTTCAGGGTGGTTCATCCCAAACGGCTTGGGTTATTAGACAACCCTAGACCGGTTCCACTCTCTCAGTTGACGGATGGTCAATTTCTCCCGCCAACAAGGGCCTAGCACGAAAAGCTAAGTGTCACCACCAAATTTCTTCAAAGGGCCAAGAAGAGAGTCATCGGGTTAAGAGGACCCGCACTTTGAAGGAAGGGGGACCTGTGATAAGGTATATCGGGTTCCAACAGGGAGCTGGAGAGTCAAATTGACCTAGGTGTTTGAAATTGATCCTAGACTAGGAGGTCACGCAACCCCGGAGGAGAGAGGGGTGGGGCCTGCGCCAGAGTGGTATCAGAGCCAGATTCTATTCTCAGGTGGAAAGAATGAAATAAATAAGATACTCTGATACCAGAGTGGTATCATAAAGTAGAATTTATTTATGTAGGCAAGGGAGACAGAGTGAGATGCTCTATGGAGACTATTTCAAGGTGTGCAACAGATGATAAACAACCAGGTGGGCTCTATTTGAAGCAAGATGGTCATCGAAATTCATGAGCGTGGTCAAGGAGGAGTCTTCCCACATAAAATAAAAGTAGATATGAACAAGGAGCTCAATGAAATCCGAGCAAAGATGGAGATGCTAACATTCAGGATGTAGCAGGAAGCAAAGGTACGCTGGAGATATGAGTGGCCTTTGAAAAGGATAGCTAAGTGGCTTGTTCGTAAGTTGTTGGCCTGAAGGCAACAAAATGTGTTGAAAAGGTGTTTGAGATATGTTGAAAATCTCAATGGCGAGTGAAAGAGATCTGGTAGAGGTCTCATAGGTTGTTAGGTGGGCAATGAGAAGGGATCAGTTGATATCGTAAACTGCCAGGAGGGAAGAGGAGACATCCCAAATTTCCAAGTGGGAAAGGGAGAAGAGATGAGCTCAGTTTACATTTCACGTCAGCAAGGGAGGAAGAAGGGCCTCATCCATATGCAGATTCATGCGGAACTGCAAGTCGTGTGAATGAAGATGATGACAAGTTAGAAACTTCCATCACCAGGGAGAGAGATAAGAGAAGCATTTTGGTCATTGGAGGAGTCGAGATATTCATTCCAAGCAGTTGAGGAGAGGTTAGCATAGGTGTTGCAGATGCAATAGAAGGACAGCAAGATGAGACTGTCATGGAGGAGGAGCAGGCACTGAATTCTGTCCCACCAGAAGAGGAGCAACCAATTGAGTTACTCACTCAGTGGGAGATGGAGTTAAAGGAACTGGAGGATTGGTTGGATAGTCCATAACTAGAAGGTGGATACCATTAGATGGCCATGCCAGAAGAAACATTCCAGCATGAGTTGCAGCTGGAGGAAGCTGGAATTAGACCAGTCAAAGAACTAATAGGGGTTAATCTGTCAAAGGAGGTAGTTGAACAGTAGTTCAATGGAGATACTACGGAATTGGAGTCTAAAATGAAGTGGCCATTCAGAGTCACAAGAGATGAAAACAAGATGGGAGATCAGGACGACCTACCCATAAAGAAATATGAAGAGTTGCAGTCGAGTAGACTGCACAAGAGAAACTAGTTGATGAAGCAGTTGGAAAACGCCATAGAGGAGATAAGAAGGTTGATGTTGAGGTCAGCAGAAGAAGCAGTCAGCAAGGAGAATATGGACAAAGGAGCACCTGCACGAGTAGCAGGGAATATGGAGATGCAGAAGCAAAGGCGTAGCAGAGGAGCAAAAGGACATCTCCAGGAGAAATTTTGGGATCCAGGAGGATTTCAAAAGAGTTGGGAAACTCATGAGTAGGAGCTCATGAATTTTTGTAGCCATGGAGTATGATGCAAGAGCATCACTCCACCTTAGCATGCGCCAATTGATTATCACAAATGGTGCACATTCAAGGAAGGGAGAGGCGTTTCCCTCCCATTTTTCCTTCAAGAATCTAAATTGTGATTAAGGAAATTAATGTTGACAGGTTGGTAGAGCCAAGTTGTGCCTTCACACAAGTTGTATATGAGGTCATATTTAAGTGGTTGACGGTAGGAGGGATCTGCATCTGATTCGGATCAGATTTCCATCATTGTAATCTTCCTCATTAGTTAGGAGTTTTGAATGATGATTAGACAACACTAGCTTAGCTTGGAGGGAATCTCATCGAAGCCCTCTTGTATAAACTCTTGTATTGTTTTCAGTAGAGCATAGACAACGAAGGAGAGTTGAGAACCGAGACTCAGTTGTAGTCCAGACTCACATATTGTAATGGACATTCCACCATTAATAGAAAGTAACAGATTTTCTTGCTTGTCAATTTTTGTGTAATGGATGTTTAGTTATGAATGTCATTCGTATGCATGTATGTTGTATATGTATGTTATAAATCATCTGCAGGGATAGAACTATAATTTTCTATCTGTGAGTGTATTGGATTAATTTTGGTTCTCGAGGCTAAGTGAAAGGAGTGTGCAACAAAGGATGGAAACTCTGTGAGTCGACACAAGGAGTGTGTATATGAACTTGTTCGAGTCAGAAGAGAAGTTTCCAGGAGGGTGTACCAAGATAATTCATAGACTCAAAGGGAAATTTCAAGGTGGTTGAATGCCTTGGGAACAAAGACTTTGTAGGAGGAAGAACAACGCAGAGTTACTAAATACTCTGTAATACTCTTCCAGGAGGGCATAGAGAAAGTATGAGTATGCGTAAGAGAAAAACATTATCGAGTGTTGGAAGCACTGAGAGAACCCCAGGGTTGTTGAATACTCTGAGGAAGGAAGGCTTTGCAAGAGTGCATCGACAAAGGAAAGGATATGCCTTAGGACTTTTGGAAGGGCTCAGGGAGAAGTCGTCGAAAGGCTTATCCGAGCACAAGGAGTGTACCAAGGATACGGTAAGTTCATCTTAAAAGCTCATGAGGAAGGGAATTAAGTTGCTAGGAGGGAACCAAAAGGTCCATTAAAGGATGTAGAGGAATTGAGAACCTCGAAGGGTTCAAGCCGAGCAAAGTCACAGAAGAATTTGTGTAGAACTTTGCAAGGAGTGCAAAGGAAAGGCTGAGAACTATCTAAGTTCAGAGCATGTCGGAAGAACCACAGTGACAGTGCTTTTGAGAGCTTGTCGACGTTTCGGATCCACAACAGGATCCATCTTTAGGACAAAAAAGCCTGAGGAAAAATAATAAGAGAGGAGCCTTTAATAAATAGTGAAAAGTGAACCCTAGGTTTGCGGAGGTTTTTTCAAATTAGGTATTTAATTAATGAATTAAGATGATAACCCAACGGTGTTAATTAAATTGTATGTTAAAAATAGGCTAAATTTTAGGGTTTACCCTATTATTAAAATTAATTTTAATATTAATTTTGTGTTAATAAAGGTTAAATTAAGGTTAATAAAGGACAAGCTCGACCAACATAACTTCAAAGGAGTTTACAAAATAGACTGTTCTTGTGGCAAATGCTACATTGGATAAATAGGTCGTTCTTTCAACACCAGGATTAAAGAGCATAGTGTTGATATCAAGAATGAACGAACTCGCACCTCAGCACTAGTCGAACACTCTCTCACAACTAAACATCACATACGCCTAGAAGACACCAAGATCTTAGCTAAAGAAGACCATCTCCTTAAAAGACGAATTAGAGAAGCAATCGAAATCATCAAGAATCCAGATAACCTAAATCGAGACAATGGCCTAGAGATTAGTGATAGTTGGATCCCGCTCATCCAGGAAAGAAAACATCACTAACCTCAACCTCACTTTTCCATACCTTAACTTGTTCTTTGATAAACCAACCTCATTAAAACCATTTCATACCAACCTACCTTGCAAATATCCCTTTGACTTACATTAATAATAACATTTTTAACCTAACTTAACCTTAAAACATTTCAAGACCAACCTATTGGATTCCAACTTATAATCTTCCACCACTGATTTAACAAAAATAATATTATTGCCACCACATTATATTAACCCTAAATTTAACCTTTAATTAACATAAAACTAA
>ML776867.1:1913514-1954912 GCA_009831015.1 Picea engelmannii
TTAACCTAAAATTGAACTTCCTCTAACCTAGGGTTCCACTTAGCCGACTACTAATAAAACAATAATAATATTATTGTTACCTCATCAACCTTAATCTAACCTATAATTAACATAAAATTAATTTTTTCTAGCCTATATTTAACCTAGAAATTTAATATTAATAACATTAACCCTAGTTTGATAGTGTGCCACCTCATTAAATCAACCTTATTTTAACCTATATTTAAATTTAATATTAATATTAACACCATGTGACTGACCCTAGCCTATATTTATCATAAAATCTAATATTAATAACATTAACCTATTTTTAGCCTATTTTTAACCCTAGATTGCTAGTAACGCTTAGTTAAATATTAACCATATTAACATCCTCAAACCTAGGGTTTCACTTAAGCCGACCACTAATATAACAATAATAACATTAATGCTACCTAACTAAATTAACCTTAATTTAACCTTTATTAACACAAAATTAATATTAAAATTAATTTTAATAATAGGGTCAACCCTAAAATTTAGCCTATTCTTAACATAAAATTTAATTAACACCGTCGGGTTATCATCTTAATTCATTAATTAAATACCTAATTTGAAAAAACCTCCCCAAACCTAGGGTTCACTTTTCACTATTTATTAAAGGCTCCTCTCTTATTATTTTTCCTCGGGCTTTTTTGTCCTAAAGATGGATCCTGTTGTGGATCTGAAACGTCGACAAGCTCTCAAAAGCACTGTCACTGTGGTTCTTCCGACATGCTCTGAACAAATCTCTCACCACAGAAACCTAATTGATCAAACTATCTAAGTCTCAGGCAGAAGTTGGGTTAAGTGTGCAAGAAGGTTGAGGACTTTTCGGAGTCCCGAATACCATGAAATCACCCATCGTTGAGAGGAGATAGGTGGTAAGATATCAAGAGATCTGGGAGTTGGAGCTCTGGGAGGTTTTCCAAGAGCAAACAAAGATCTTTGTGAAGTCATGAAGAGCGGTTTGAATCCAAACCGTTGGATCTGGAAGAGACGCATGGAAGAGATCCACACCTTTCGAAGGAATAGTACTCCGAGAAATATCAAAGGAGGATAGTGAGAGACTCCTGAAGGTCGGAGTCCAAATAGATCACAGTTGTCGATCGGAAGAAAGGAAGGGGACCGTTGATCCTCGCATCATTTGAGTTCACCGATTCTGAGTTTGGGAACGTGAGAGTTGGTTTTCATGGAAAGAGTCGAAGCCCGAAGCCCAAATTGATTCTTGTGGTTGAGCCCTGGGACATAGCCCGAGGTCATGTGATAGAAATGGCCTATCATGAAACGCTAAGTGTCACCACCAACTTTCTTCAAAGGGCCAATAAGAGAGTCGCGGGGTTAAAAGGACCCGCACTTTGAAGGAAGGGGGAACTGTGATAAGGTATATCGAGTTCAAGCAGGGAGTCAGAGAGTCAATTTGAATCAGGTGTTTGAAATTGATCCTATACCGGGAGGTTGCGCAGCCCCGAAGGAGAGAGGGGTGGCGCCTGCGCCAAGTTTGATCACAGCCTTGGAAACAGATCTAAGACTCAACACATTACAGATACAATTCTCAGTACAAAAAACCAAAGTCGAGATAACTCAAGGTTCTATAATTAAACATCAACAACTCTACCAGTATCAACATCTTTAGCAACAACATCAGCATCTTTGTCTCATTTCATAAGTCTTTTTCTTATATCTTTCCATGAGACTTCTTGATTCGTCCGTTACATTTTCTTGAGTTCATGTCTTCTTGGTTTCTGCTAGAAGGTTATCGTGCTTTATGTTGTTTCTAGCAGTTGGCAGACAACTAGACTCCTTGTTGGCTCTCTGATGTATCACTTTATGTTGCTCGGATCCTTTGTTGGTGCATTGTCTTGTTCCACATCACATTCTAACTGCCTCAAAATTGTGTTATTTCTTCAAAATCAATTATTCTCAAAAAATGGAGGGTCTAACAGGCCCCAAACACAAATATTGACTCGTTCTGAGTCAATTCTTCATCTCTTCGCTCTGGCCTCCCTTAAATGGAGGGTCCAACACACACATTTGATTAACATTGAAAAGATTATGTTTCAAACCTTCAACATACAATACATTCTCTGATTTATTCTTTCTATTATCAAGACTAAGAGTACCTTTTTGAGCTATCCTTGTGACAGTATTATCTCCAAGTGTTACACTGTCGTCCTTTACTTCCTTCAAAGTGTGAAACTAATCTAGATTATTTTGAGAATGAAATGAAAGTAGAGATATAGTAATGAATTACAGATATATTGCAATAAACACAGAGATAAAGTAATGCACATATTTTATTAATGAGAGAAATGTATAGAAACTATAAATTACAGACATAATGACTCACTCGAATAGTGGAAACTTATCATTGAGAAGAGATGTGATGGTAGCACTCATTCACAAGAAGATCATGATGTTTTAAATTAGGCTTTAAAGGCCTTTTTAACATAAAGAAAATCCAAAACCCTAACCCCGGAAGATGAAACTCCAAAAGGTTTGTGGGCCTTGATGGGGGTAGTTGATACATCAAATTCTCAAGGGCATAACTGTTACACATTATTTTCGTCACCCCTATGACCATTAATGATGTAAGCATATCCTTTGTATTTAGAAGGATCAATTTCCTTAATTCCTAAAGAAGAATGAAGATGAATTTTCCCAGAGAGATGAAATTAAATTTTCCCTTGTAAAAACATTATTCAGAGGGATCATCGCACCTTTCTTAGTGTTAAGCGTGTTACACATTATTTTGGTCACCCTGGTGATATTTCTACAAGCATGTGTTCAGGCTCTCAAAAAAATCTTTTTCATGAGAAAAGTGATCGGTTTCCTCCTCTCCAAAACTTGTTTTTAGAAGGACGTCGCAGGCTAGGTATAATACACAGTGCAGAAATGCTTGATTTCCACAGGCTGTCCTGAACCTGACTTGTGGAGTTTCCGCAGGCTGCTATATAGACAGGGTGCGGTGGTGTTTGAAGACTAATGAAAGGACAAATTTCATGAAGGTTCTAGAAGGGAATCTTCTAGAATATGAGGTGACATCCGTATGGTTGGGATCCTACTCACTTCTCTGATTTGGTGGGATCATCCTAATCTCTTTAACCACTTCCCCTTCTCCTATATAATGATGGGTTTCTCATGGAAAAGGTTAAGCAAGATTAGCAAGGAATTAATAAAGGAATAGGCTGAGAATTGTGTGAGGGATTCTATTTCAATTGATGCTTGAGGTCTCCATTTGTCCATCAAGTTATTGTGGATCATCTTCATGCAAGTTCGAAGTGTCTGTGTTGGAGCAAAGGGCCATGAAAAGGGAACCTTGCAACATCAAGGCAGTTTGGTTGTATCTTCCACATTTACTTAATATAATACGGTGGCATGTTTCTTTCCCATAAAATCATTCTCATTTTATTACATGACTCCTTGATCACATGTATAAGTTTTCATTGAATACTATTGTTGCTTTCACTTTGGTTGGTTTGTGTCATTACAGATTTGATATCACAAGAGCACCAGAGCATAGAAAGGACAACAAAGATATAAGGAAGCGATATTCAAAGGTATGTCACTCATCCCTTCTTTGATAGTAAAATCGATGATTATCTCTTAGGGAAAGCACCATGTCCTATCTCGTTTTGTTCTAGATCTAGGTGGATCTAGGGAGATTATTTTATGTCTGCATTTATTGATTTATCCAATAAAAAAGGGTGCAATGATCTAGGATAATCGTAGGCCACACCATATTGGCCTGTGACATCGTCACAGTTTTCTCAATATTAAGGGTGCAACGATTTTCCATACGAAGAAAAAAGAGAATCTTCTCGATCCTTCTAGAAGAGAAGCTTCGAGGGTGAGTTTGCCTCCTATAGGTTTGGATCTGAGCTGCATCTCTGGTCTCATGGGATCATCCTAACATCCTCACCCTATCCTTTTCATCCTATAAAAGGAGAGGAGTTCTCCCATGGAAAGTTAGCTTGGGAAAGTTAGCTTGATTGGGTTTTTGGATTTAGCTTGGAGCTTTCCTTTGTCAAGATAGATTGTTGGTCTTAGAATCCATGGAATAGAAGTGTGTGTGAAGCAAGGAACTGTTGGAAGGGACCTTACAACATCAAGGATTTGGTTGTATTCTCCACTTTCCATTTTAATATAATGCAACAATACATTTATTCCCTATAAAGGTGTCTTGGCTTTTATTGTATAACTCCTTGATCTTATACATAGAATTCGTTGGAATATGTGTGTGTGTGTGTGTGTGTGTGTGTGTGTGTGTTCTCTCTCTCTTTGTTGGCTTGTGCTTCTTAAACAGGTTCACCATCCCACAAATCCAAACATGGAGCAACAAGGATGACGCTAGCGAGGATCAAGCGTCATTTAAAAGGTATGTCACTTGTCCCTCTCTGAACCAGTTTATATGACAATGAAGTCTAAGGTAAAGTTTGTATTATGTCTTGTTTCTTTCTATCTTTATGTGGAATTTAGGGAGATTAGTTTGTGTCTGCACTTACTGATTTGTCCGATAACAAAATTGGTGGCCATACTGGGGAATGGATTTTTTTTCCTATTTTGTCTTTCTTTCTTGCTTTGATTTCATGGGTTCTATTTTCTGAGTCACTGGGAGATCCAGATGAACTCTTTAACTATTTAAATTCACTGGAAAACCTTCTTGCTTTTTATTTTTTCCTTTTTTCCTTCGATCGCTGCACCCTTCTTTGAGGGACAGTGAAATGATTTAGGATTGATGCACTCTTCCTTTAAGAGACAGTGTGACGGTGTCGCTCTGTGGTCTTCTATTACATACGATGATTAAGGATCATCATACTATGTCAATCCTTCATCCTGGGATGATTGGGAAAAAATTTAGCTTTTGGTGGTTTTCTACCCATATATTAGATATGGTTTTGGGGTGAATTTTTGGGTTTGATTATAGTCTGCTTGACAGTCTTTGAATCTGATTTTGGCCATTCTTTGCTTTGTTTTAACGTGTTTTGTTTTGAAATATTTGATCTCTTGCTTTAAGTGTCTTTCAGTTACACAACATTTTTTTTCTTTAGAATTGTTTAGTGAAACAACATTTCTTTTTCTGAATAATTCGTTTTAAAAGAAATAATTTAGATTGGGGGCATCTTTGCATTTGATGTAGCAAAATTGCATGATTTTTGGCATTTTTTGTCTTGAATTCTTAAAAAAAAATTGGGGGGGGCAAGAATCGTGTATTGGTGTACAGTCTCTTTAGGTCATTTCTTAAAGTTCTTGATATTGATGAGTTTAATAAAATTTTGGGACATTGTGCATCTACAAATGATAAACATTTTCTCCTTCTCGTAATATAACTTTCATCAAAGTGAAATATTTCCATTCTCATTTCTTTGCATTGTTTAGAGTCGGTCAAAACATCATTTAGTCCACACCATTTTCCTCTTGAGTAACAACAGCCTTAAAATAAAGCACTTATAAAAATTGATTAAACATTTCTATATTTTCTGGTAGCAAACCTACATTAGATTAGTTGTAGGGCTTTGAAATAGGTGTGAAAGTTAACTTTCCAAAGCTATAAACAAACATAGAATCTTGATTTAGGTAGTGGTGAAATCCACTTATTACATTTTGTCCTGGGAATCTCTTCTCACACAAGGGTCAATCATGAGGTCGCATTAGGGCTGACAGAGTTACTCACCCTACTTTGTTGGTCTTAGTGTAGAGATTGTGCATATTATTGGGGGTCACTTGAGAAGAAAATCATGTGGGGAACTTCTCGAGTCGATTTCAAAATTAGATACCCTGCCCCTGCGCGTGGATTGGATTGTCGACTAATTCCCCAGGAATCATTGTCGCAATTGGTAACCTTAGTGGCCTATCTCTTTAGAGTATTTACACAAGGTGACTGTAAAGGGGCAAATCTTCATGGTACCTGGAATCAACGTTGGCCAAACTCACTTGGGCTCCTTGGAGGGTATACCGATGATTATGTGTGGGAGCTTGCACCAAGGTGTAAGTCCATTAAGCAGATCGTCAATGTAACTTTTCCACATACTCTGTCTCATATCCTTCTTACATTGTTCTTGCGACGTTGGATTTCATCACCAAATAGTGTGTTCATTGTGAGAAGGTTTTGTTTGTTTTCTCTCTTCCTAGATTTTTAGCGTGTGTTGTTTATTTTCCCAAGCATACTCTAGGTTGGATTTGTGTTTAATGGCATCACTTCCTGGAACAACCAATGAAGGAACCCCTTTTCCACGGGAACCTTTTTCTTTTCCTTCTTACAGAAACATTGGTCCTCCTTATATCGGTACTTTGATCCTTCCAGGTCTCACAATTGGATTGTCGATATGGTTGTTTTCCACTTCGTTAATCTTGAATGCAATAAGTGCTTCAGTTGTAAGAACTTCCCCCCAAGAACATCAACCTCATGTTGATCCTTCAACTTCTTCACCAGTAAGATCTTCTTCACCTTCTCCACTTGCAAGGTCTTCTTCTGTTTCATCTTCTTCACTAAGTGAAAGCTCTTAAGCTAGTAACTCGGTGGATAAGAAGAATAAGAAAAGGAATATTAAGAAGAAGAAAAATAAGCAAATGTCCAAAATTCCAACCACTGCTAGACATGTTGGAAAACCATCAGTCACTGATAATCATGTTGAGAGTGTTGATGATGCCAAGATCACCCAAACAACCCATAAGCCCAAGTACCCTTCCAAGCTTTGTAAGGGTATCCATATTCTTAAGGATTTCCCTGGTCTATCCAAGGTTATAGAAGTATGGTCTACACACCCTCACCATCCCATGTCGTCAACCTCTGAACAACATGAAGATGACCTTCTGTCAACTAGTAGGGATATCGTTGGGAAGAAGAAGAGTAGATTCAAGTTCACGTGTATGTTATGTGGAGGGAGTCATCAAACTCACATTTTCCCTCGTATGGATGAAGCCTCAAGATTACTGGAAGACATGACTATTTCCCAACCTCAAATTCCATCTTCTTATCGCAAGCTTACTCTCAACCTACCTATAGTTGATGGAATGATCAATTTGGTTCCTTCGTTGGTCAGTCCAGTTGATCAGGTATTCAATATGGTCACATCCTTAGTTGAACTAGTTGATAAAGTGTTCAATCTGATCCCATATTCGGTCGATCCTACTCTCTCGTTAGATAGTTTCACCCAAATGATCGATCCTACTCTCCTGTTAGATAGTTTCGCCCAAGAAATAGATCCATTTCCATCCATCGACCCCATTCTCCCCTTGGAGAATGCAACCCAAGTGGTCGATCTGATTCCTTCATCAGTTGATCCTACTCTCCCACTAGAGATTAAACTTGATACTGCCCACATTTTTCTCATTGATACAAATTCTACTGTGCTTGGGGGAATTCCTCCTTATCCAGTGGAACCCCCTCCAAGTAATGAGTCCATCCTTTTTGATTGGGGTGCGCTAAATGGACCTTGTCTTCCCTCTCACATTCCTTTCAATATTACAGTACAAGTTTGTGGTTGGGACGTTTCTCATACATTGATAGATGAAGGTGTGTCTGTTAATATTTTATCCTCTATTGCTTGGCAATATTTGGGTTATCCTCAACTTATACCGGTTACGCAAAATTTGTTAGCTTTTAACAGAAGAACCAGTCAAACTTTAAGGACCCTTCCTCGGTTTCCCATAACTTTGGGAGGGAAAACTATCTTTATTGATGTCATGGTAGTCCAAGATCCCTTGGATTTTGATTTACTCCTTGGGCAAGATTATTGTTGGAATAATGTAACTGCAAAGTGTATTCTAATTATTATTGTTGTATTATTCGTTAGATCAATCCCCTATTTTGAATTGATCATGTCGGCTGTTATAAAAGACCAAATCCCCTTTTGTGGATTGGTCAAAACATAATTGTAATAGGAAGAATAAGAAGTCAGCCCCATAATATATTAAAGGGGCCCCAAAATATATTAAAGGTGGTTATAACCACCCAGAAGAAGAAGTCGGCCCTACTAGTGAAGAGACACCTATGTCCACACGTGTTAGAGTTGTATAAATAAGGAGGCTAGAGCCTCATTTAGACACACACTCACTTGTTCATTGAGAAGCAAGTTTTGAAGCTGCAGTTCGACAAGAAAGAGAGAGAGAGGCGCATTCTTGGTATAGGAATTTCTATATTTGTTTGAGTTATCTCTTGGCATTGTATTGGCTATCTATAATAAGGAATTTTTGTTGGGTTTTCTCCCCCATGAAGGTTTCCCATGATAAATGATGTGTCTCTTGTGATTGTGTATTTCTCAGTGATCGTATCTTATGCTATTATTATCTAGTGAAATGCAAAGAACTCTAATAATAGCTTAAACCTTAACATGGTATCAGAGCTAAGTTGAAGAGAGCATCTTTCACAAGAGAAAGAGAAAAACAACATCGTTGTCGTACATGCAAATTAGGGATTTTATTAAAGAATAGTTTCAGCCTCAAAACCATCTAGAAGAGTGTGCCCTAACCCAAGGAGTTCTTTGGCACCTTCAGCGCACCTTTTCAGTGGGTAGATCTCCCAAAAAGTGAAACCCTAGTTTTCACTGGTACCAGAAAACCAGAAGTACTAGAAGTACCAGAAAACCAGAAGCACCAGTCCAGAAATCCGTTGGTCAAGTTTGAGGGGGTAAAAGTTGGATTTTCATAAATCTGACTGCACCAGCTTACTCGCCTTAGCTCAGCGCATCTATCCCCTGGGTTAGAATTTAAAAATTTGAAGTTTGAAAATTTAGGGTTTCCTCATAAAACCCTAAGTTGCAGTTGCAGTTGCAGTCTCATAACCAGTTGCAGTATCAATTGCAGTTGTAGTATCAGTTGCAGTTCCAGTTGTAGTACCAGTTGCAGTCACCCTTTAAGTTCTTAAGAGTTGGTGATCATTATCGTTGCTACCAGATGGTGCCTCTACCTACAAATGTCGACAGAGGTATGCACTCACACATGTTTAAATGATTAAGATTTAAAAGGTGTTTGCAGGAGAAGGGATCTCTTGCCATAGATCCAGAAGGATCTCAAGATCCAACACATTCAAAGGAATAATTCAACCCAAGTGTGATTATTCTGATATACATCTATTTTTTATGATATTATTTTGATCAATGTTGCATGTTGTAGCTATGACCATCATTCTAACCTTTGATCAAAATATGAGTCAAGGTATTAGATGGATTAAAAATTGAGATCATAGAGTTTATCCTCTAACCCAACCTTCTGTCAAGATAGCATATTGTCTTAGTACAGAAGACAAGTTGAAGAAAGAACTCGTCATCTTGAGTGAAGGAGACTTGGAAGCAAAGCAAGCACTCTCATTCTTGAGGACAAGGCTTCAGGTTCCAGGTTTGATTAATCAAGTTGAGAAGATTCAAAGTTGCACATGACAAGTTGATGACTACCCCTTTACAAGTAACCACTATAGTTGAGATAGCCGTCTTTGAAAAGTATTATACTTGGTAGCATGTGAGCATATAGAGTTAAATGCTTAATGTAATCATTTACCTAATACAACTAACACCTCCTCTAAGAGAAACCTCATGTGTTAGTTCCAAGTTTCCATGGAGGAATGTTTGATCACAACACTATAAGAGTGTTGACCTCATTTCATATTGTATTCATTACCATTAATCTTTGATTCAGACAAGTTACGAGTGATAGCTCTAAAGGATCTACTCTGATGATTATTTGTTCTATTGTTTTATCTACTATTATCAAAAGGATATTATTCTTTCTTGTTGTTTTGTTGACCTTGCTTCAGGTCACAGGTGATAACCATGAGGAAGCTATAGTGAAGGTTGCAGAATGCAACTTATTAAATGAGACATGAAGCAGACTATGTACATGACCATATACACTCATGTACCAAAGAAGATGAAGAAGAAGTTATCTCTTGAGATTCAGAATATCTCATATGAAGATTGACTGAAAGGAACATAAGACTCCAAAGATGACCAAACATTAGAACAGGAAGCAGACCTCGTTTGAAGCCTGACTATGTCTCCTATATTTAGACTTGGTATGAAACACCAAGTATACCCTATAAGAGATTATGAAGTCCTTGTAGACTCAGAAGAAATCGAGAGTAAGCCTTATCTTAGAAAGGATCAGATGAAGAGACAACTTCCAAGAATAGGAGACAAATGTCATGAGAAGACTAGATCATAGCTTCATAAACTTCTAGAAGATATGACATCTCCTGGGAACATTCCATTGTTTCAGTAACAAAGAAGGAAGTCAATCAGAAAGACTAGGATATGGATTCTTACGTGAGAAGAGAAGTCAATATTGACTTCCAATATTGATCTATACAGATCAAATGTGTTGCATATGTACAAATCTTGATGTGTGTCCAGAAGATTCTCCCAGCAAGAGGAAGAAGACTATGATGAGACACTTATTGAAGAAATAGTTCCAATATTTATGAAGACAACCAGAACAACCATGATTCATATATAGTATGAGATGCAGGGGGAGAAATCCCCATATTTGAAATTGAGTGGCAATTGCTGCAGTACATTAGTTGGGACATGGAGACATGACTATGATAGATTTACCCCCGTGAAAGAAGAAGAGTTATCCTCAGTATCAGTTATTGAGCCACTCTCAGTTTCAGATGAAACTGTTGTCATGATAAAATAAGAGGAGTTACTCTCATATTTTAGCAGCCACAGTGAGAATGAAGTAGTCATTCTCAGCCTTAGAGTAGTTGTAAGTGCAGAGTCCAAAATTCCAGAAGGAACAGTTGCAGAGAGAGTAGAAGACATACTCCCAAACAGTGAGACAGATAATGCCTTGCAGAAATCACATAGAGCTAGCACATGATTGTGCAGATTGAGTTGCAGCTGAGCAAGTGTACCATTTAGTACAGTGTAATGATAAAAATTGATTCAAAAATTGAAGACAGAAAGACTCATGTCTTCCAGTTGAAGAAGGATATGTACGTGTTGAAGCAAGCTCCTAGATCTTGATATGGCAGAATTGACAAGTTTCCTGATGAGATTGGGCTTTACCAAGAGTAAAGTTGATTCAACCTCTACTTCAAGGTTATGAACGATGAGTCAGTGATATTTTTGTTGTATGTGGATGAATTATTCTTAACTCGAGAAGAAAATATCATCACTGAATGTAAGAAGAAGATCGCTTCAGAATTTGAGATGAAAGACCTTGGCCTAATCCATTATTTCTTAGGTCTTGAGGTATGGAAGAACCCGGAGAGAATATTCCTTAACCAAGGGAAGTATGCAGTCGAAATCCTGAAGAGATTCGACATGTTGGAGTGCAAGTCCATGAATACACCCATGGAAACGAAACTGAAGCTACTAGTAGATGCTTCATCAGATTTTATTGATGCCACATTGTATAGATAGATTATTGGATCGTTGATGTACCTGACAAACACCATACTAGATATTTGTTTTTCCATGAACACCTTGAGTCAGTTTCTGGTAGAACCCAGACATGTTCACCTAGTTTCTGCAAAACATGTGATGAGGTACCTTAAGGGTACATTAGATTGTGGTCTTAGCTATGATGGATATCATGATTTCACAATGAGTGGGTACACTGATTCATATTGGGCTGGAAGTGTCTCTGACAGGAAGAGCACTTCACGATGTTGTTTCATTTTGGGATCATCCATGATCTCATGGTAGAGTAGGAAGCAATCTATCATTTCTCTCAGTACAACGAAAGAAAAGTATATTGTCGCATGTTCTGCCAGTTGTGAACCCATATGGCTTTGTATGTTGTTGACTGGTCTATTCGACCTAGAAATGGAAGCAACCACGATCCTATGTGATAACTAGAGATGCATAAAGATGACAGAGAATCTTGTATTTCATGACAAGTCAAAACACATAGAGATCTGATACCATTACATCTGTGACATGGTGCAGAGAGGATCCATAAAGCTCCAATACGTTAGCATGAATGAACAGGTTGTCGATGTGTTGACCAAGCCTCTATCTCGTGTAAAGTTTGAGAACTTTCAAGATAAGCTCAGTATATTCCGAAAGAACCTCCCTCGATAGGGGGAGTAGTGTTGTGATATGTCAGCCCAGTGTTGCACCTCCAACTTAATTGTTGTGTTGAGATGCCATCCCAGTGTTGTGCTTCCAGTTTAATTGTTGTGTTGAGATGGCAGCCTAGTGTTGTGCTTCCAGCTTAATTGTTGTGTTGAGATTCCAACCAAGTGTTGTGTTGCCAACTTAATTGTTGTGTTGAGATATGCCAGCCTAGTACTGTGCTTCCAGCTTAATTGTTGTGACGCAAAGCTAGTCTAGTATTGTGCTTCCAGCTTAACTGCTCTATTGAGATATGCCAGCCTAGTATTTTTCTTCCAACTTGATTTTTGTGATGTAAAGCCAGTCTAGTATTATGCTTCCAGTTTAATTGTTGTGTTGTGATTCCATATTAATTGTTGTGTTGTGATTCTAGCTTAATTGTTGTGGTATGCCATCTTAATTATTGTGATGATGTGACAACTTAATTGTTGTGATGATGTGTCATCTTAATTGTTGTGATGATGTGATAGCCTCGTAATGTGATGATGTGTTTCCAGCCTCGTGTTGTGATGATGTGTTGCCAACCTTTGTGTTGTGATATTGTTGCTTTTGATGTTGTATTAGCTTTGTGCAGTTATTGATGATGAGGATGTATTAGTGTTATACTAATCCATGTCGATGTAGTTGATGATGATGATGCCACTTCAGCCTCTTGCTGAAGATGATGATGATGATATTATTTCATCTTTAATGTTGAAGATGATGATGATGTTACCTTAGCCTCATACCGATAAGGATGATGATGCTACTCCAGCCCCATGTTGTGTTGATGATGCTCCAGCCTCTGTGTTGTGTTGATGATGACAAAAACTTCCAATAATTTATAGATACGCTAGTCATTGTTCCAAGATGATATTGATGATGTTGTCCTCTCACCCACCTGATGTTGTTGATGATGTTTTCCTCTCTCTCGTCTGATGTTGTTGTAGAATACCCTTCTTGTTAAGGGGGGGTGTTGAAATAATGTAACTGCAAAGTGTATTCTAATTATTATTGTTATATTATTCATTAAATAAATCCCCTATTGTGGATTGATCATGTCAGCTACTGTAAAAGACCAAATCCCCTTTTGCGGATTGGTCAAAACATAATTGTAATAGGTAGAATAAGAAGTCGGCCCTAGAATATATTAAAGGGGCCCCGAAATATATTAAAGGTCGTTATAACCACCCAAAAGAAGAAGTTGGCCCTACCAGTCAAGAGACACCTTCGTCCACACGTGCCAGAGTTGTATAAATAAGGAGGCTAGCGCCTCATTTAGACACACACTCACTTGTTCATTGAGAAGCAAGTTTTGGAGCTGTAGTTGGAGGAGAGAGAGAGAGAGAGAGAGAGAGAGAGAGAGGCACATTCTTGGGAGAGGAATTTCTGTATTTGTTTGAGTTATCTCTTGGCATTGTATTGGCTATCTATAATAAGGAAGTTTTGTTGGGTTTTCTCCCCCATGAGGGTTTCCCAGGATAAATGATGTGTCTCTTGTGATTGTGTATTTCTCAGTGATCCTATCTTATACTATTGTTATCTAGTGAAATGCAAAGAACTCTAATAATAGCTTAAACCTTAACAATTATGTCTATGCCATGAAAGTTATTGTGTCCACTCTTTTTCGTGTGATATCTTTCCTTCATGATGGAAGAGTTGTGACTATTGATCAACTCTCCTTTCTTGGTTGTGATTTGATTATCAACCCAATAACCTCCCTGAACGGTTATTATATGCAGACAGTATCTCCCCCACCACAGTTCACTTATGTGGTGTTGTCTCACATGCTTTAGGCTATCGTTGCAGATGAGCCTCTAACGCAGCCCTCTTCAACCCGTAGGTCAGAAAGTCCACGTACGTAGGATCTTTCTTCCTTCACTGGCCCGAAGAGATTTCGGCAATGGCTCTTCTATTTCCCTTTCGGGAAATCTACACCAACAAAAAACTCTGAGAAATTCCCCCTTATACTTCGGGAGATCGGACCTCGCACTTTTGCGAATCCGATGGTCAAGTGCCTTGTCTCTCAATCTCTGAAAACCTGAAAAAAGTCAACTCTTGACCTTTTTTCTCTCTCTCTCTTTCGGATTTCTCCTTATAGTGATTTCAGCAGTTGCGATGTCAAGCAACTTGTTCCCGCGATTCCCAAAACCCAACTTACCGAAACTCTGATACGTTTGCAAGATTTGACCTTTCAACGACCTTTCACTCTGTTGGGACGTCGGACTTCACGATATCGTGAATCCTAATGAAAAGAGTTCGGGTCTTCACCCCACGAAACCCCAAAATGGTCGATGGAATTTGACTATGTGTCGATAGTGTGCCATTTTTCCACCCTGCTGACTCTATGGCCCACACAATCCCTTCTCCCTTTGGAACTTTGTGTTTCATGATTTCGCGAGTCCTGTAGCCAAAATTATGAGACTTCCACTCACAAAAACCCAAAATAGAAGTTCACGAGTAAATCCATTGGCTCCTGTGGCTTGGATCTACGACTCTACTCCTCCTGAGCTTAGAACCTTGGGAATACTCGTCGTAACTCCCATACTCCTTCCATGAGATCTGACGGCTCACAGGACTTCGCGGATTCTCCTTAGAGAATTCTGACCGTCTGTCTCTTCCCTTGAGAACTTATGCATGAACTAAACAAAGTATCTCTCACTCTTCAGAACTTGTCCTCCTACGGTCGACGTCGCTACACCTTCCTTCAAATTTTCCAGGTACTCGGCCTCTTGCCTTCCTTCAACCCCTTCGAAGGTTCAAATCCTTCTGAGCTTCCCATGACTTCGAGTCTTTTAGAAAACTCCTACTCGCACTCCTTGTGGTAGACCTTCAAACACCTTCAAGTGTTGAACTCCCTTTGACTTTGCGCCCTCCTGTAGCAGCAGTCTCTTAACAGATCATCCAGGTCCACCAAACCTGAAACTATACTTGGCCTGTGCACACCTTGCATGGCTCCTGTGCCCAACTGCACTTATGAGGAAATGAGAACAAAGGCTATCTTATATGAGCTTTCAGATACAAACCTCTGAACATTTTTTTGACGCACTCCTTGCAGACAATTCAACTGCACTCCTTGCAGGAACTCTTGCTCAGATAGAGAAACAATTGAAACTCATTTCCCTTACTCTCTCTCTCTCAGATTTCAAACATTCAACAAGAAATCATTCATACATAGCATAAAAGAAATTTCATGACAAAAAGAGTAAAACATTCATGAGCATAACATTCAAAAATGCATACACAGAGAATATATGAACACCATGAATCTGAATCACAACTTTCTTGTATTAATTCAAAACTTATGTACATGGAGTTCAGCTACACAGCTCTCTGCTTCTCCTCTTCTATGCTCTATGCTCTCTTCTATTATCTCCTTCTATGTTACAATACACAATGAGGGTGTATATATCTTGTTTCCCTCTCTCATTCTAAACTGTCTAATCTAGAATTAAATTCTATCTACTTGCATTAACTACCATAAATGCCTTGTACCTACTAAGGACGAGAGAGGATCGCTCAAGGTCCTGTTACATTTTACAAGTGTTCCTCCACTTGGTGGCCTCATTAATTACTTTAATACATTTTCAAATTTTTTGTTGGGCGCTTTTCCAGCTGTCCTTTATCCCCACACTAGCTCGCTTGAGATGCTCCTGCATCATACTCCCTTGCTTGAAAATTTTCATGGGCTCCTGTCCATGAGCTCGCGTACGGTGTGTCCATGCCTCTGGACCTCTGCTTTGTTCTCCCAGCTAGCATATTCAACTGGATGGCCCTTCCACTTGACCAGATATTCAAAGTATTACTTTTGCCTGGTCTTCTTGCCGACCCTTTTGTCCAGTATGCACTCCATCTGCGGCTTTTCTGCAACTGGCATCTACTTTGTCCTCTGGACTTCTCATTGTTTATTTGATGTCCCTGCTTCCTTAGCTTTATATGGGTACAAATATGAGATATTGAATATCGAAGAAATTCTGATCCTATCGGGTAATTCAATCTCGTAAGCATTCACCCCAAATTTCTTTAAGACCTTACATGGTCTGATTTTCTTCATCTTCAATTTATTATATGTTCCCCTCGGGAACCTTTCCTTTCTCAAATGTGCCAGAATCAAATCACTAACCTCAAATTGAAGTTGTCTCCTATGTTGATCTGCTCTGTACTTATATTCCTGGCTCAAATTCTGTAAATGCTCCTTCACCTGGCTGTGAAGTTCCTTCATCGCCTCTACGAAATCTTCTTCACTAGTGCTCCTAATCGCAGTCTGTTTTGAATCTCTAAGCTCAGAAATTCCTCTCAGTTGCATGCCATAAACAATCTGAAACGGACTTTACCCCGTGCTTTTGTTAACTGAATCATTATAAGCAAACTCTACCTGGGGTAATATGTTGTCCCACTAGCTGCGGTGTTCTGTCATCAGGCTTCTCAGCAAGTCTCCCAGACTTATGTTCACCACTTCTGTCTGTCCATCCATCTGAGGATGATAAGCTGAACTAAACGAAAAGTTAGTTCCCAGCTTCTTCCATAAGGTCCTCCAAAAGTGTCCTATGAACTTGGTGTCTCGATCCGAAACTATGCTTCTTGGTAAGCCGTGAAGTCGAATGACTTTTTTGAAAAATAGATTCACAGTGTAAGTTGTGTCACTGGTCTTCTGACACGGAATGAAGTGTGCCATCTTGGAAAATCTATCCACAACCACAAATATTAAGTCAAAACCTCTTTGTGTTCTTGGCAACCCCAATATGAAATCCATGTTGATTGCATCCCATGGCCTCTCAGGTATGGGCAATGGTTGATAAAACCATGCATTATGCTTCCTTCCCTTCGAATTCTGGAAAATTATGCATCTATCCACGAACCTCTTGATGTCTACTCACATTCTCGGCCAAAAATATGACTCATTCAATTTTTCGAACGTCTTGTCGTGACCAAAGTGTCCTGCTAATCCTCCACTGTGTTTCTCCTTCAGCCAATTCTCCCTCATGGAGAATTTTGGAATACAAAGATGATTACCTTTAAACAACAATCCTTCCTGGATCATGTATTCTTCCCATTGGATTCTATCACTGAGAATTGGACTCTCATCTCCTTCATATGCCTCCTTAAAATTTGGATCATCTCTATACATCTCCCTGAGGTCATCAAAACCCAGTGTTTTAACTCTGAACTCCTTCAACAACAAACATTTTATGCTCAAAGCATCAACAACTTTGTTAGCAGTACCAGAAATATGTTTAATCACAAAAGTGAAATTTTGCATATATTCAACCCATTTAACATGTCTCTGATTCAACTTTTCTTGTTGAGTCACAAGCTGCAATGCTTGATTGTCACTGTATAAGACAAATTCTTTTGGGATCAAGTAATGTCTCCATTTATTCAATGCCTGTATAATAGCATAAAATTCCTTATCATACGTGGAGTATTTCACTTTTGCTTCATTCATCTTCTCACTGAAGTATGCTATTGGCCTGTCCTCTTGACTCAAGACTACCCCTATTGCAAATCTACTTGCATCGCATTTCACTTGAAATGTCTTTTGGAAATCCGGCAACACCAGAATTGGTTGTTCCATAATCTTCCTCTTCAACAAATTAAAACTCTTCTCATCCTCTTCTATCTAGTGAAAAGACTTATGTCTTTTCTTCATTTTATCCATCATCAATGTACAGATTCCACTAAAATTCCTGATGAATTTTCGGTAGAAACTAGCCAATCCGTGAAAACTTCTCACCTCAAAGATATTCTTTGGTGATGGCCAATTCTTGATTACCTCCACTTTATCTGGATCCATCCTCAACTCATATGCAGAAATAACAAATCCCAAATAAACGAGTTATGTCTTCATGAATGAGGATTTCTTCATGTTTATCAACAGCTTCTCCTGCTGTAACCTCTGCATCACTGTAGCCAAACGTTTCAGATGCTCTGCCACTGTTTTACTGAAAATCACTATGTCATCCAGATATATGATAACAAATTTTCTGATGAACTCCCTCAGGACTTCGTTCATCAACCTCATGAAGGTACTCAATGTGTTTGTTAAGACAAATGGCATAACAAGCCATTCATAGAACCCTTCATTGGTTTTGAATGATGTCTTCCATTCATCACCTTCTCTCATACGGATTTGATGATAATCGCTTTTCAAATCAATCTTTGAAAAGAATTTTGCTCCACTCAAGCAATCCATCAGATCATCCATCCTTGGCAATGGGAATCTATACCTGATGGTTATCTTGTTAATCTCCCTTGAGTCAGTACACATCTTCCAGTCTACATCTTTCTTCAGACTGAATACTGTCGGAATAGCACATGGACTCAAGCTTTCCCTAACCAATCCTTTGTCCAACAAATCCTGGAATTTTCTTTTAACCTCTTCATTCTCCTGCGGCGTCAATATGTACGCGGTATGAGATCAATGTGATGACTCACACTTCTGATCGGTGGCAACAAATGAGGTAGTTCATCCACTACTATGTCAGCGAATTCTTCCAATAGTTCCTGAACTTCTTCTGGTAAATCATCTACTCTTGTGCTGGTCAAAACAATCTTTGGTTTTCTAACCACAATAAATTGTGGTTCTTCCTTCTTCTTAACCTTTGTAAGAAGTTCCTTCCCACTCATGAGAAGTACATTGTTACTTACTTCTGGTTTCACCTCCTTATCCTTGATTGGAAGCAACATGTGAGTTCCCCCATTCTTCTCTAGGGTGTATGTGTTCATTCTCCCATCATGAATCATATTCCTGACATATTTCCATGGTCTACCCAACAATAGATGACAAACATCCATGGGAATAACATCACAGAGTATCTTATCATTATATCCTCCTCTCTTAAATTCAACTAAACATTTTTTAGTGAAAGTTACCTGATGTCCTTTTTGTAGCCACAAAAATCTGTATGGGATTGGATGATCAATCGTCTCCAGCTCCAGATTTTCTACCATCTCTGTAGAAATGAAATTATCTATGCTACCATTGTCTACAATGACCTTGCATACCCTATCCTTGGTTTTGCAAGCAGTCCAGAAAAGACTGTTTCTTTGGACTGAACTCTCCACCTCCTTCTCTGGTGTCAAAAGAGCTTTTCACATCATCAAGAATCTTCCACCTTCAGCATCTTCTACCTCAACATCTCACCTTTGTGCTTCGGTGATGTGATTCTCCCCTCCTTTATTTTTATCTGGACACTTATAAGACTTGTGCCCATTTTTTCCACATGTGAAGCAAATTATTACTCCACCTCTTCCTCTTCCTCTACCTCTGTTATGAGGAAAAATATTATTATCAACATAATCTCCTCTCTGCTCGGTATGCTACCCTCTCTGTTCAGAATATTTCCCTCATTGTGAGCTTCCCCCTCTCTTAGTTCGAGTCTGAGGTTTCTTCCAGTCCTCCTTGGGCCTTTGATTTTTATCCTGGGCCACTGATCTGCCTTTGGGCTGACTTCTGCCTCGGCCTCTTTGACCCTACCTTCATCTTAGCTTCTCTTCTGCTTTTAGAGACATCTGATAAGCATCTTCTACCGTTCGAATGGTTACCATGCTCATCTCATCCTGAATGTCGTATCTCAGGCCATTCATGTATCTGGCAACTTTTTCATCATCGCTCTCCCGATGACCTGCCCTGATGTTCAGCCTGTAGAATTATTCAATGTATTCTTTCACTGTCATCAGCTTCTGTCTCAATTTTTGCATTCTCCTAAATAGAGTAATTTGATCATCTTTGGGGATGAATTTCACCTTCATCTTCGCGATCATTTTATCCCAGCTTTTGATCTCCTCCTTGCCTTTGCAGTGTCTGTCAACTTGTAGTTCATCCCACCACAATGTTGCATGTCCCTTCAATCTTGTGACAACATGTTTGACTTTCTTGTCCTCTTCGACATATTCATAGTCAAAATATGTGTCCAAAGCTCTAATCTAGTCTAGAAGCTCCTCTACATCCAGATTTCCCTCATAAACTGGAATTTTCATTTTCACTCTTGCACCCATTCTTGCAATAGCCCTAATCAAGTGTTCGTTTGCTGCATCTTCGGCCGAAACTTCTTCTTCTTCATGTTCAGCCTCAATTTCACCTTTGAAATCACTAAGATCCCCAGCACTGACTGTACGCCTCTGTGTTGTCTCCATGTCCTCCAATCTGGCGCGTAAATCACACATTTCTTTTTCCATGGCTGGATCAATCATCTGCCTACCTCTTCTTCTCAGCATTTCCCTCTCTTCTGGTGGATTGGGTGTTTTCCTATCCCTTCTTCACAGTGGCATGGTGAATTTTCCTTTTCTCTGCTACAAAAAGAAAAGAACCTTTCTAGGCTCTGATACCAAAACTGATGCAGCCCTGTTCAACCCGCAGGTCAGAAGGTCCACGTATGCAGGATCTTTCTTCCTTCACTGGCCCAAAGAGCTTTCGGCAATGGCTCTTCTATTTCCCTTTCAGGAAATATGCACCCACAACTAACTTCGAGAAATTCCCCCTTATACTTCGGGAGATCGGACCTCGCACTTTTTCGAATCCGGTGGTCAAGCACCTTATCTCTCATTGTCTAAAAACCCGAAAATAGTCAACGCTTGACCTTATCTCTCTCTCTCTCTCTCTCTCGGATTTCTCCTTATCGCGATTTCGGCGGTTGCGATGTCAAGCAACTCATTCCCGCAATTCCTGAAACCCAATTTACCAAAAATCTGATACGCTCGCAAGCTTTGACCTTTCAACGACCTTTCTCTCCATTGGGATGTCAGAATTCGCGATATCACGAATCCTAATGCAAAGAGTTCAGGTCTTCACCCCACGAAACCCTGAAATGGTCGACGAAATTTGACTCTGTGTCGATAGTGTGCCACCTTTCCACCCTCCTGACTCTATGGCCCACACAATCCCTTCACCCTTCGGAACTTCACGTTTCATGATTTTGAGAGTCCTGTAGCCAAAATTACGGGACTTCCACTTGCGAAAACCCGAAATAGAAGTTCATGGATAAATCCAACGGCTCCTATGGCTTGGATCTACGGCTCTACTCCTCCTGAGATTAGAACCTTGGGAATACTCATCGTAACTCCCCTACTCCTTCAATGAGATCGGACGGCTCACGGGACTTCGGGAATTCTCCTCAGAGAATTCTGATCGTCTGTCTCTTCCCTTGAGAACTTCTGCACGAACTAAACAAAGTATCTCTCAATCTTTGGAACTTGTCCTCCTGCGATCGACGCTGCTACGCCTTCCTTCAAATTTTCTAGGTACTCGGCCTCTTTCCTTCCTTCGACCCCTTCGAAGGTTCAAATCCTTCTGAGCTTCCCACGACTTCGAGTCTTTCAGAAAACTCCTGCTCGCACTCCTTGCAGCAGACCTTCAAACACCTTCAAGTGTTGAAATCCCTTTGACTCTGCACCCTCCTGTAGTAGCAGTCTCTCAACAGATCATCCAGGTCACCAAACCTGAAACTATACTAGGCCTACGCACACCTTGCACGACTCCTGTGCCCAACTGCACTTATGAGGAAATGAGAAAAAAGGCTATCTTATCTGAGCTTTCAGAGACAAACCTCTGAACACTTTGTAGACGCACTCCTTGTGGACAATTCAACTGCACTCCTTGCAGGAACTCTTGCTCAGATAGAGAAACAATTGAAACTCATTTCCCTTACTCTCTCTCTCAGATTTCAAACATTCAACAAGAAATCATTCATACATAGCATAAAAGCAATTGCATGACAGAAAGAGTAACACATTCATGAGCATAACATTCAAAAATGCATACACAAAGAATATATGAACACCATGAATTTGAATCTGAATCACAGCTTTCTTGTACATGGAGTTCGGCTACACAGCTCTTTGCTTCTCCTCTTCTATGCTCTATGCTCTCTTCTATTATCTCCTTCTATGTTACAATACACAATGAGGGTGTCTATATCCTGTTTCCCTCTCTCATTCTAAACTGTCTAATCTAGAATTAAATTCTATCTACTTGCATTAACTACCATAAATTCCTTCTACCTACTAAGGACGAGAGAGGATTGCTCAAGGTCCCGTTACATTTTACAAGTGTGCCTCTACTTGGTGGCCTCATTAATTACTTTAAGACATTTTCAAAATTTGTGTTGGGTGCTTTTCTAGCTATCCTTTATCCCCGTGCTGGCTCGCTTGAGATGCTCCTGCATCAGCCTCTCACTATCATTTCAATCTCTTATGACTTGGATCCGATAATTGACATGGTGATCTCCTTGGTAGGGATATTGGAGCCTGACCTCCTTATCCCTATCGCGGTCCTTGACATATGCTCCTTCCAGAGTGTGTTTCTTCCATCGAGTGAAGATATCTTGGAAGCCATGACTGATTTTTGTCCCATGACATGGTTTTTTTCTGGAGCATTGTCCTCTTGGAAGCCATGATCAACAAGAGAGTTTTGAGCATGGTTTTATGATTTCAAGCTCGTTAAAAAATTAAACTAGCTATGAGGATAGTTTTTTGCGTTTCTGTGGCAACCTCGTTAAAAAATGAAACAAAGCCTACGAGCGTAGTTCCCATTTTTGTGTCAAGCTAGTTAAAAAATGAAACAGAGGTATGGGGATTGAACCTGGATTCTTGAGCATAGTCCATGTTCCTGTGTCAAGATCATTAAAAAGTGAAACAGATTTTCCCCTCTTCGATTGAGGAAAGTACTTCGTTACATATAGTATTTGAATCTTCATTTCATCCTCCTATGCCGAGGGACGAAACAAAGCTTTGGGGGAAATTATTCAGCCTCTAGACTTCATGTTGGAGTTAAAGCTGCTAGTTTCTTAAGTTGGGGGATAAGTACCAACCATCCCTGTGTTATGTGTTTGGAATTCCAAGCATAGTTTTCTATGGTTAAATCTTGTGTAAAAATGAAACCACCTACCTCAAGCATAGTTTCCTCTGGTTCAAGCTTGTGTAAAAATGAAACCAATTCCAAGCATAGTTTTGGATAGTTTTAAGCTTATGTAAAAATAAAATCTATCCCAAGCATAGTTTTGTCTTTTTTTAAGCTTGCATAAAAATGAAAACAATCTCGACCTCAGTCTTTGTTATTTCTCATGCTCGTAAATACCTGATAATGTAACCGAGTAAAATTTTATCACTTTTTTGGACTCATAAAGGTTATACGAAAAAGGAACCCCCTGGAGTTCCCTTTAAGCTCTTTGCAGACTCTCTAAACATGAAAAGATTGTCAAGTGATATTGTTCTTTTCAAGCTCATTAAAGTGTTTGAAGAAAACATCTGTTGAGCGGTATATTATCTCTTTTTTCGGTCTCACCGGACTATTTTAAGAAAAAGGACATTTTGGAGTTTCCTTTAAGTGTTTTTCAGACTCTATAAATATGAAAAACCACTAAGTTTACTTTATTTGGACTCGTAAAACAAACATAGAAAGACCCATATGAGACCAAACCAATCCCGCCTAGGGTTCGTTGAACATACTCCAAGGGACTCATTCAAAGGATGAGATTACAGTTCAAGCATACGTTATCCTCCTCAAGCTTGTGTAAAAATAAAGAGGTACTCGCCATAAATGGTGGGGGAAAGATTGGGAAAGAAATGTATCTAAACCTGTATTCTATGGAAGAGTCACCTTTGAACATGACACCCTTTCACTCATTTTGTGTCTAGGTTGGAAAATCCACTTGTCTCTTGATCATACTCCTTTATAAGATTACATTTTGGTCTATGATCCCTGTTGTTGAGTCAAGTGTTTCCAAGACAATTGTCGTGTCGTCAATACGTTCAAAGATAATTTAAACTTGGAAATATTTCTATTGCATTGACCACTTTTGCAGTCCTTAATCCTTCTATTGTGTCGGCCATCCCTGATTCAGTCCCAAATCACTTGTTACTTTGATCTACTTCAAATACTTTTACATGTTTTGTGTCATTGATGGAGGATACATTAAGGCGTTCTTGTGACGAGTCTTTTCCTGTCGACTTCAACTTATTATCCATGAATTAGACTTAGAAACTAATTGGTACCTTGGAACTTGCATGCCTCAATGGCAGGTTTCCTCACTTTCGACAGTGGGTTTTCATCATTGACCCCTAATCGGTAGATTCCGCCAAGTGTTCGACTTGAGCTCATTAATTCACATTCATTGGATTGTACTAGAGTACCTTGGAATTCATTGACATTAATGGTGATTTCCCTCGCACTTGTTAACAGTATTCATTAATGACTGGTAATCAAGTGATTTCTACCATGTTCGACTTAAACACATGTATTTGCATGGTTAGAATCGTACTATAGAGTGATGGAGATGAAGACCCTGAATCTTTTATGAAAGATTCAGGTTGCATTGGAGTATATTCATATTGTACCTCTGCATAGATCCACAATGTATGTTTCATGGCTATGTTCAAATTTGAGTCTTTAAAACATAGATCCACAGTGTATTTTTGGTGGCTATGTTCAGATTTGATTCATATTGGCATGGATCCACAGTGTATATTTGGTGGCCATGACCTGTCTTACTTGACATGGATATTTTTGCGTCAAAATTTATGCTTTCATTCATTTGTATTTTGAGTATGGGAATGCCTCAGTGATGATATATTATTGTACTGTATTTCCTTGTTTGTTGGCAGGTTTCTGACCGACGTGTTCCTTGTTCCCAACACACACTCGACAAAGTATTTCATATATCACTATGTTCTAAATTCATACTTTGGGGGGATCACTGTTACACATTATTTTCATAACCCCTATGACCATTAATGATGTAAACCTATCCTTTGTCTTTAGAAGGATCAATTGGCTTAATCCCTGAAGAAGAATGAAGATGAATTTTCCCAAAGAGATAAAATTATCTTTTCCCTTGTAAAACAATTATGAAGAGGAATCATTGCACCTTTCTTAGTGTTAAGGGTGCAACGATCTAGGATTTTAATAGATCACACCACAGTGTCTTGTGACATCGTAGCAATTTGCTCAGTATTAAGGGTGCGATGATTTTATGTACGAAGGAAAAAGAGAATCTTCTCGATCCTTCTAGAAGAGAAGCTTTGAGGGTGAGTTGGCCTCCGATCGGTTTGGATCTAAGTCACATCCTTGGTCTCATGGGATCATCCTAACCTCCTCATCCTATCCTTTTCATCCTATAAAAGGAGAGGAGTTCTCCTGGGGAAAGTTAGCTTGATTGGGTTTTTGGATTTAGCTTGGAGATTTTCTTTGTCAAGATAGATTGTTGGTCTCAAAAAAAATCCGTGGAGCAGAAGTGTGTGGGAAGCAAGGAACTATTGGAAGGGACCTTACAACATCAAGGAATTTGGTTGTATTCTCCACTTTCCATTTTAATATAATGCAGCAATACATTTTATTCCCTATAAAGGTATCTTGGCTTTTATTGTATAACTCCTTGATCTTATACACATAATTTGTTGGAATATATATATGTGTGTGTGTGTGTGTGTGTGTGTGTGTGTGTGTGTGTGTGTTCTCTCTCTCTTTGTTGGTTTGTTATTCTTAAATAGGTTCACCATCCCACAAATCCAAATATGGAGCAACAAGGACAACACTAGTGAGGATCAAGTGTCATTTAAAAGGTATGTCACTTGTCCCTCTCCAAACTAGTTTATATTGCAATGAAGTCTAAGGTGAATTTTGTATTCTATCTTGTTTTTTTCTAGATTTCTATGGAAGTTAGGGAGATTAGTTTGTGTCTTCACTTACCGATTTTTCCAATAAAAATTTTTTTTTCATACGATCTATGTTTGGGGTGCACGATAGCTCATTGGAAATGTATATCCAAGAACTACATGTTTTTCTATCACACTTTGAATAAAGTGTATAGTGTGAATATGGTGGGCCAAAAAAACATTGTTTAGGGCCTCAAAACGACCCCAGAAGTTTAGGACTCAGACAACTGTAGAAAAAATGCCAAGGTGGAAACCCTTGTTTTGAGCCAGTGGAATAGGTGGGTGGCCACCAAATTTCGCTTGGATCATTATTCCCCCTTTAGGAAGTAATGGTCTCCATTGCATCAAGTCCCCGTGGAAGATGGGGAATCGTTTTCCAAATATGAACCTTTGTGAATTGCTTGCCTTGCTGAAGAAATTGGCATGCTTAGCTTGTTGAAGGTTGTTATAAACCTATTATTGGAGGGGTTGGATCCACTTAACCAATATAGTTGCATGGTCTGCCTGACTATGGGAGGAATATGTTGATGAAGATGCAGAATGAATAACATGAAGGGATTTATTATAACTTGGTTTGAATGGGTAGTGTGGAGGCACCCTCGTAGGTGCAGTAGAAATATCTTGGTGCTCTTCTACAATATTTTTTATATGTTTTTATTGGATAGAAGGGTCTTGGGCCAAGGCTATATTCGTTGTAGTTTCCTTCTCTTATAAATAGATTATGAAGTGGCTAAACTTTGTGGTATGATAGATTACTTTGTGACACTGTTTTGTTGGGACAGTAGTTGGAACTACCTCTAGTACCCTATAGGGATGACCCCCCAGAGTAACAATGATGCTATGAGGTCGAAAATCATAAACAACATGAACCCTCCACATATATGGTTGGCCTAATATAACATCACATAATTCCAGTGGGGAAACATCACACAGTACCTCATCCTTGAAGGGATTAATGTTGTATGATAGACAACATTGTTGGTTGACATGAAGATCTCATCCCTGGTGAAGCCATCCGATGTTGTATGGCTGCGAGTGTGGTGTTTTCAGAAAATCAAACTGCTCGATGACCTCTGTTGAGATGAATTTATTCTGTATTTTTATGTCAACAATAAAATGTAGTGGGGTCCCCTTCACCCACATTTGTGAATGGAAGAGTCGCTCCCCCTCCTTAGGATCCTCTAGTTCTTCTGGTTGCATTGTTGCGGTCTCGGTGGTAGTAGTGGGTTATGCATAAATGATCCATATCCTTTTATAATTTTCTGAATCAGAGTCTAAGTCACGTTTTGGATCTATTTCCTTAAGCTCAACTGCCAATGAATTTTTTTAGCGACATTCATCAGTGTTGTGCTAAGGGATTTTGTGGAAGTCACACCACTTGTCAGTGTCCTTCTTTGTCTTCCTATTTCTCTTCTTTTCCTACGACTTGGACTAGTTGGATTGAGGTTGGTTGTTCTATGATTTAGGATTTCCTTTACCATACTTTGGTTTCTCTAGATTTGTAAACCCGAACTCCCACTTTTTTTGTTGCTTAAATTTCTGCTCTATTTTGGCATCATATCGATAAGTGGCTCCCAGTGATGAAATGTCTAGAAATTCCATTTAGTATTGGATGTATTTTTGTAGATCCTCGTGGTATTTTAGAACCATATGTCACTCAGAGTATTTGATACCTAGCTTGTTGCACAAGGTTTGGAAGGTATTTGTGAACTATGGAACTGTTTGACCCCTCTCTTGATGTAGCGTGATCCATCTCATGTATTGGTCGTCATAGTTTCCCACAGGGTAATATTTCTCCTTGACCGCATCCATAAAAAATATCCCAAGTGGTCTCAGCCCCAAATATTCCAGACTCCTCTATGGAATTTTTCTCCCAGTAAGTTTCCCACCAATGTTTGACATGGGGGATAGCCTTAAGGAGTGAAAAGGTGATATTTTCTCTGTCGAAAAAATTGTGAATAGAGAAATAACCTTCTAGAAAATTTAACCATTTTTCCAAAGCATATGCATCGATATAGACTTCAAATACGGGAAAATAAAAATTCACTTGTACCTTGAATGGGGCAGAAAATCCAAAGTGGTTTCTTGAAGAAGATGCATATGTTATTGTCGGTAATCGTTGAAGTATTTGGGAAAAAATCTCCAACATCTTGTTCCTTTGTTGCACGAGGGCTCCCACAAGTAGCAGCTTGATGGGATCTTATGCTCCCTCATCTCTCCTCTCTTCCACCATTGGAGGCCACTTGGGTTGGTGAGATCGGTTTTCCTCAAGAGAAACTAGCTCAAGACCCAACTCTCTATACAATGACCTTATCGGGGACATGCACTAAGAAACGAAAAGGAGTAGCCTACTCTGATACCACTAATCTGGATTATTTTGAGAACGAAATGAAAGCGGAGATATAGTAATGAAATATATAGATATTTCAACAAACATAGAGATATAGTAATGTACAACTTTTATTAATGAGATAAATGTATAGAAACTGTAAAATTACAGACTGAATGACTTGCTCGAATGGTGGAAACTTATCTCTGAGAAGAGATGTGATGGATACACTCATTTGCAAGAAGATAATGATGTTTGCAATGAGGCTCTAGAGGAATTTTTAACATAAATAAAATCCAAAACCCTAACCCCGGAAGATGAAACGCCAAAAGGTTTGTGGGCCCCAATGGGGGTAGTTGATACGTCAACTTCCCAAGGGTGTAACTTTTGCATACGATATCTGTTTTTGGTGCATGATAGCTCATTGGAAAGGTATATCCAAGGAATACATATTTTTCTATCACATTTTGGATAAATCCTATAGTGTGACTGAGGTAGACCCAAAAAACGTTCCAAGGTATAAACCCTTTTTTTGAGCTAGTGGAATGGGTGGGTGGCCACCAATTTCCACCTGGATCATAAACTTGTTCTTATATCATGTCATGTGGTTTGAGCATCCATTGTCAACGCATCATATGTTTCCTTTTTTGTAGGCATTGTTGATCTGAAATGCTAGTTTTCGGCCTTTAAGTCAACCTCATGAGGATAAATCCCCTTGTTTTTTTAAAGAGGTGGTACTCTTGTATTTCAAATAACATACAAGAACAAATAAAAATGCCTGAGAAAGGACCAGGATTATTCTTGAAATAAATATTCACATGCAAAGAATACCTAAGAAAGGACTAGGTATCTTGTAGAAAGTAAATATTTGAAATATCTTACAAGATATTAAACCAAAAGATTATGCATTAAAGAGAGATGTCATTTCCATCAAAGTAGAACACAATATTCATCAAAAGGGAAAAGAAAGTATGGACCACATATGACATAGAACTATAAATGATCATTTCATTAAATCCAATAAATATTATGATAGACACAAATATAAAATCTCATGCTTAATTTAAAAGTCTTGAGAAATCAATAATGTTATGTCCCAAAATAGTTATTTGGGAACCTCAAAAAATAATAGATGTATTTAAATAAATAAAGAGTATTGTCTTTTCCTACAAATAAAATATTGCATTTTTCCTTCAAAGAGGACTTGGATGGGGCTCCCATGGACCATCAAATGAAAGAGAGACCTGGAAGACAAAAGAGAAATAGTCAAGGGTTAGCCTCAAGTTTCACAGGTTATTGGGAACTGAAAAGCCAAAATGAAAAATGACTACAGAAGAAATATAACAAGGGAAAGAATAAGGTTGCTACTTGACTTATTGTGATGGAAATATTCTAACTCTTTACTTGTTTTCTCAAATATATTTTGTAGGTAGCTACTTTTATGCTAGAGGTGGCATAACAATTGTAACAAATTCATGTTGATCTATCTCGGTGATCTTAACCAAGTCTTTTCCTAACCATTCTTCAATGTACTCCCTCATCGGAGCAACCATTATTCCATGCTTGGTTTTTATCTCAAATAGTTCATTCTCCATTTCTCTTAAGTCAATAATTAGTTGGTGCAACGTGTCCTCGATATCATCATTCTTAATTTGTTCGTGATTTACACAATAGAGATTAGTGTTATGTAGGAAAATTGTGTTAGTTTTTGTGTGAAACTTCTCAATGTTTCAATCCCTCAGCTGGGATCATCCTTAGGAGTGCTTAAGCTCACTAATTGACAGCTTTATCTTTTCTATCTATAAATAATAATGTTCCAAGTGTTTTGTGAATTTTGCAACCGATCTATGCATTTGGATCATTATTTTTTTTTTTGAGATTGCACAAAATAGGTTTCCACGCTTCACTAATTTTAATCCTTCATCTCTATTTAGGTTATTCCTATTTAGTTCAATTTCTAAAGCCTCTCTTATTTTTATTTTTCCATAATGCTCCATTTTGGTGATGAATATTTTGTTCTCGATGAATATGTGATGTTCTAAGTCTTTGGAGTGTTTTTCCAGGGCATACTTTTTGCTTCAATTATGCTTAATGTCTATGTAATGTTCTTTAAGCCTGACTTGAAAGGATCTCCATGTCTCTCCAATATATTATTTTCCACATGATAAAGGGATGGAATATACTCCACTTTGTAGTATTGGGTTTATGGCATCTTTTGCATGGTCCAACATATTTCTTAGTATCTTGGGAGGAGAGAATGAGACTTTGATGTTTCCCTTCCTTGGAATTTTCGGAATTCTTTATGTGGTTTCTTTAATGTATGGAAGGTTTATATTTGATCCTCCTTAATCATCATTTCTCCTACTATGAGGTCCTCTTCTTACCTTTAAAACCGCCATGTTAAATAATTTATTCGAGCAATAATAATATCTGATGAGGAGCACACTGAGCAAGAACTAAAACACTTGGAAGATGTATTCAAAAGAAATGGCTATCATGAAAAAAAATTTAACATGTAAGTTTTAAAGGCGAGGACCTCAAAGAAGGAGAAATTATGATGAAGAATGTGGACAAAATATAAACATTCCATACATTAAAGGAACCATAGAAAAAATTGCAAAAATTCCAAGGAAGGGAAACATCAAAATCTCATTCTCTCCTCCCAGCACACTAAGAAATATGTTGGACCATGCAAAAGATGTTATAAACCCAAGACTACAAAGTGGAGTATACACCATCCCTTGCTCATGCGGAAAAAAATATATTGGAGAGACAGGGAGATTCTTTTAAGTCGGGATTAAAGAACATTGTATAGACATTAAATATAACCGAAGAAAAAACAAATCCCTGGCATAATGCTTCAAAGACTCAAGACGTCACATATGCATAGAGAACAAAAAATTCATCGCCAAAATGGATCATTATGGAAAAAGAAAAATAAGAGAGGATTTAGAAATTGAACTAAATAGAAATAACCTAAATAGATATGAAGGATTAAAAATTATTGAAGCGTGGAAACCTATTTTTCACAATCTAAAAACAACAATAATGATCCAAATGCATAGGTCGGTTGCAAAATTCACAAAAAACCTTGGAGCATTATTATTTATAGATAGAAAAGATAAAGTTGTCAATCTGTGAGTTGAATCACTACTAAGGATAATCCTAGTTGAGGGATTGAAACGTTGAGAAGTTTCACACAAACACTAACGCGGTTTTCCTACATAACACTAATCATCATTCTTCTTAATATATCGGACCCGCCACCTTTCAAATTCATCTTCAGAGAATTCTATTGATTCAATGAACTCACTCTCTCATTCAACCTTTAATGCTTCAAGTTGTTTTAATAATTGCTCTTTAGACAGGAGTATGGTATCCATTAATAAATTTGGGTCATTGAGTTCTTTTCTAAGATCCACAAGCTTAATAAAAAGGTCACCTCTTTAAATTTTCATAGCATCCAACTCATATAACATTTCTCTTAAATTTTTAGTTATTTTTAACCAGAAGGCACTTATTTGATTCATTTGGATACTAGAGGGAAGGTTTTTTTTCTCTTATGTGGGTGTCACTTAAACTTGAAACTTTTGTCGCAAATGTTCCCACAACCTCCTTGTAAAAACCTTCGTCATTCTCTAGATCATTTTGGAGATACTCTTTGAAATGCATAATCCTTGTTGAAAAATTGGTTGAGTTATGTGTTAGCTCCCAGATTTCATGGATTAAGTCTATTCTTTTTTTAATTCCATCTCCATCATACTTTCTCACTGTCAATAGAAAAATGGATGAACCTTTCAACTTATTTTTTTCTTTTTGGGATGTCTTCTAGGGTAAGTGTCAGTTCAATTGCGGTTAATGGCTCACCAAACAATGGTTTTGGAATCAGAGTTGTCTCTAATTTATTTATTTATTATTTTAGAATTAAATTTTATTTACCAATATTACAAACGGATTCTTTCAATTCTTCTCCAGTTTCCTCATGAAATTGTACTATTTTTTAAGGCGCAACCTCGTGAAAATCAATTTCTGATTTCTATTTTTCAGACATTTTATTGTTTTTTTGTGTTAACCTTCTCTATTAACAATTTTTTGGATTTTATATTGTAGTCCGTGTGATGAAGTGCTACAGATTCTTATTCAAATATTTATGGTTCTTGGATGACCAAAGCTTGAGTAATTTCCTAGGTTTTCAGCTGTCATTATTCTGACCAACTGGGTTCTTCGATACCTTCATCTACATCCATTGCTCGAGGACTTTATTCAATTTCAAGTATTTCCAATCATGTTTTCTAGGTCTCTCTCTTTATTTTATCATAGGTATGCACAACATGGGATTTTTCAATATTTTTCTTCATAGGGTCTTTGTCACCACCATCATATGAGTTTTTGGCAGTTGCTTGCCTTGTTTCCAAACTGACTCCTTGTTTTTGTTTTAGATAGGGTAATTTTCTGTGACACACTAGGAGAATTGAGGTTTTTGTTTTTTACTTCTCTGCTCTTTTGTTGATAACACTCATTAGTGTTAGCTACCTCTTTATTGTCACTCATGGCTTCATCAACTAATGTCTCAGGGATATTTTGAGTGTCTTCTCCTTACTTAGACTTTTTAGACTTAGTGAAATAAGAAGAATATCCCACCAGGGACATGTGTGCAGTAAATATATCATTAGGGTCAAAACCCTTGATGCATTCATCTTCATTCGATCCAAGTTGATCAAATTGTCCCATGAATTCATTCAAATGAGAGATTTGATTTACAACAACTTCTCCAACTCTCCAAATAAATACAATGAACTTCTTTTTTATTTTTTCATTAAATAAGTGTTCCTAGTACTTGTACTGTCTGCATACTTCTATGAAAATGTGTTTGTTAGATACAAATAAAGTTAGTAAAAAGAGCTTCTCTTGGAAACCGAATAATCGTATAACACTGAAATCCTTTGTGGTCTCAAAAATTCATTTCCCTGAGAGAAATGAGGTAGCCTCAAGTGACAATCTCGATGTGTTAGGACCAAATATTAATTTTTTAAATTCAAAATAAAATTGTTGTGGATTGGGTAAAAATTGTATTGAGCCTTGTGTCTCCATAAGGATGGATACTAGACAAAGACTAACTCCACCTTGAAGTTGACACTCCTTTCCCTTGGAAAGTCTTCGAAAATGTGGTAGTAGTCTATGGTGAATACAAAATAAGAATTCGTGTAGAATTTTTGGGTTCTTTTCGAACCACCCAGTTGAAATGAAATTTCAATGGAAATAAGGTTCCCAAAGTCAATTAGGTCATTTTCATGCAAAACAAAATGGAGAATATAAACAATATTTTTTAGCACATAGGCCATGGATTCCAATCCAATTATTTGGGAGAAAAAAAACCAGGAAAAATCTTTGTAATGGTATTTTAAGGAACTTACCTCAATCTTAGTAGCATTGGTATTATCTCTTGGTTCGACCAAATATTTTTCAAGGAGCTCTTATCCTCCTATGTGTTCCTTAATAAATTCATTTTCTTCGTCACTCTTGAACTGCATGGTGTAAATTTGGAGTCGTAGAATTCTTTTGAAAACTAATGGAGCCAAGGAGATAAATTGATTCCCCTAAAATTGAGTTATTCTTCTTTCTATATCAAATTCGTCTACACACCAAAGAACTAGCTCTTTGAAATATGTCACCTCAAGCACACAACCAGCCAACACTATGTCTAAGCTCCAAACTTGGTTTGTTTCCTTCTCGATGGGATGGATGTCTTGGTACCACTTTTAATCTTGTGATAATTTAAACTCATGATCTTCACCACTTGTAATATTTACCATGTCTCTACAATACAACTCTTTTCTCCTACTTGACATACTTTACACTGTTTTTTATTCTTACCAATAGGTGGCGCTATTGTCGATATAATACTTTTACAACATGGCATATTAATAATTCATTTAATTTACCATGTATTTCCTTGATTATTAACCAACATATCTCTTCTTTCAAAGTTTTCAGCTTACACAGTAAGATTTAGAATTTATTACATAACTTTACGAAATCTTCACCACTTCAATAACAATATTATGTTCACACAAGTAGTGGAAGACATGGTGAGGGGAATAATGCACTCATTAAATGGTGATGTGATGTCATGGAAGATGGAAAATGGTTAAGTATGGAAGTGAAAAAATGGGAATGGAGAGTGAAATATGATGAATGTGGGACCGCAGGATACAGGACACAAGACATAGGAAATGAAAAAGTGAAAGGGGATGACTCCTGCATCCAAAATGAGAAAAATAGATTAAGTATGAGAAGAGGAATTTATATAGGTCATGAAAGTGAGTCTTTCATTTTGTAGAACACGATATTGTGGGTTGAAATACACGATCATGAGGAAGAAAAGGTAAGTGGAAAATATGGGTGCCCTGCATCCACATTCAAAGAAATGGATAAGTATGAATAAGGTAAAGGGTGCAATTTGGAGGACGCGAATATAGAAGGGTCATTCTGAGCGTGGCATGATTGTGGGAAATGAGACATGGGGATTTACAAGACAATAATGGGTTGGTCTCCCGCAACAAGACTTATGCATCGCATGAAAATGACTAAGAGTTGGGATTGCAAGAACAAAAATGTGACTAAGTAAAAATACACGGGCTTGTGGGTCTGCGAACCTGGGGATTTGATAATGGCCTAATACAAAACCTTGATTTGAAAGAGAAATGAAACTAAGTAAAGAAAATATGAGGATCAAATAAATACAAGGGAAAAAGACTAAGGATGGATGTGTATGTACTAATGTTGATAACCGAATGTAGATCACCAAGCATGAAGAGAGACTTGCACAAGCATATATTCCTCCCTCTTATTCTTTTCTTGCTCCTTATTTTTTCCAAACTCCTATGGGCTCTTTATTTTGTTTGGAAAGGGTATCTTCTTCCCTATTTTGTTTATAATTTCCCACTAGGCCACTTCTACAAAAACATGTTATGTGCCCATAGTTGTTACGCTTATAACATACAACATTGTAATCAAATAATAGACCAAATGAATCATAGTTTCTATTTGATAACCCATAAGTAATTCTATTTTTTTTCCATACATGATTATTTCTTGCATATACTCTATAATCTATTTCTTTATGACCAAAGTAATCGCAAGAAAAACAATAACCGAGGAAAGAGTTTCGGTGTCGAGTTGTGTAAGGCCATATTGGTGGGAAATATATCATGAATATATCCTTGTTTCCTTTGGGAGGAATGTCAATTTTATGTGGAACATCATTTTCTCTCTTCATGTTGTCTTCGTCACTGATGGATATTTTGAGTACATCAACATAGATTTAATATTTTCCTTCATTTACTTTCTTCGATGGATTTGTAGATTTTGAATCTTATTTGGTGGTCATATGAATATTATCATAATCAAGACTAGTTTTAATGAGTGGTGATCTTTGTCATTTGATGATATCATCTAATATTTCAATTCTCTTTTCAAAATTTAATAATTTATTCAAGTGATTAGTTAGCTTCTCCAATTCCTTTCTTAAGGAAATAATTTCATCTTCCAGTTTCTCTCAATTTTCTTCCTTTTCCTTAATTGGATTCTCACCACTTCTTCTGTTTTTTTTGTCTCTTCTAGTTGAGTTTTTAAGATAATAATAGTATTCTGATTTTCTTCAAGGATTTGTGACATTTTTTTCTTTTTCATCATGATCCTCCTCTTCATATTTTGCAGCTACTCCTTTTGTTTAAAATTCTTTTTCTTAAGCTTCATTATTTCTCTTAAAGAACAAATGAGTTCTTCTTCAAGATCTACTTTCGCATCTATTTCGACATTTTTATCCTTTTTTGAATCCATAATTTTCTTCCCCTTGTATTCATTTTCTAAAGTATTAGATTCCATTGCCATGTGTTCTCCAAAGATATACCTTCTAGTGGTTAGACTATTTCCAAAGGAAATGGCTCTGATACCAATTGTTGAGCGCACACTTATACTGAGAGGGGGGGTGAATTAGTATAAGACATTTTTTTACTTTTTCAAACATTCATCAACCATGAGAAAATAATCACATGTGCGATCTATTGACTACATAACATGGAACACAAGATTTATGTGGAAACCCTTTCAGGAGAAAACCACAAAAATTCTCTTTATAATTCTTTGTAGGAACCAACCTACTAGAGACACCAATCCCCACTAGCACAAATCCTGGTAGGCACCAACCTACTCTTACAAATCTTCATAGACACCAAACTACTTGGAAACACCAATCCCCACCACTAAGCACCAACTTAGCAGGAGACACCAATCTCTTTGTGTGAGCTACACCAACCTTCATAGAGTTTGCTTGCTACTTTTTCATTCACTATGTCTTCTTGTTGCTTCTTCCTTCACCTGGTCTACTCAATGTTTTTTCCTTCACCAAGTATACTCACTACTTCTACCTTTATCAGGTCTGACCAATATTTGACTTTCCAAATGGTAACTTTCTCAAAGCTTCTTGTTCTGGGCCTCTTCCAAGAATGAACTTGCACAACATGCCATGTATCCAATTTTACAAATATGATTCTAAAATTTTTACCTGAGCTAATTTTGTATGTCTCCTTTGTTCTTTGAAATTTTCACACTTTGAAGAGTCCCGGAAAATAAGTTATAGTGAAAATTTCAAGTTGACCAATTTGAAACTGATCTACTGACCATTCAAAAACCCTAAATTCCATAGAGCATATCTCAGAAAGTACATTGAACCAACATCTAAAATTTTTACCACATGTATACCAAGATATATCCTCTATCTTTTAAAAATTTTGAGGTCTGAAACATCCCTAAAGATAAATTATAGCAAAAGTTCCAAGATGACCTGTTCAAAGCTGATTTTAGGATCATTCAAGAATACTAACTTCCACAAGGCATATCTCTTAAAGTGTAGCAAAAAATAATATGAAATTTGTACCACATGTACACCAATATCTATCCTCTGTCACGAAAAATATTCAAGGTCTAGAACATCCCATAAAATACATTAGAGTGAAAGTGCCAAGCTTACCTGTTTGAAACTGATTTCAGGAGAATTCAGGAACCCTAACTTCCATAGGGAATATATCTAAAAGTGCATTGATCCAAAATATGAATTTTTTATCAAATGTACATCAAGGTCCCTCCTTTATCTTTACAAATTTTCATGGTCTGAAACATCCTCAAAAATAATTTATAGCGTAAGTTCCAAGATTACGTGTTTGAAATTGATTTCAGGAGCATTTAGGAACCCTAACTTCAACAGAGCATATATTTGAAAGTGTAGTGAACCAACATTACAACAATATATCTCCTCTGTTTCTTCCAAACTTCAAGGTATGGAACGTCCTATAAAAAAAAAAATCATGAAAATGCCAAGATAGCCAAAAGCTGATTTTGCAATTCAATGTTTGCTAATCCATTTTTCACACGCATACTTTCTCTCAATGCTTTCTCTTTTTATACTTTTTCATAACCCTTCATGAAGGGGCATGTCACTTAATTAAATAATTAATTCCCAATACCATGGGAAAATAACCCAAATACCATGGTAAAATACCCCAAATCCATGGGTTTGAAACCACCATTTCACTTTTTACTGTTTCACATGCACCCCTTTTTTAATATACTTGTAGACCTATATATATATATATATATATATATAAATCAATCTTGCAAATGTTGTGTGTATTTTAATGCCATAATATGACATCAATGACACCATTAATCCTTTGACATTAATGACAATAATTCCAACATTCAAGTGATATTCTTGAGCTTAATGGTATCTTGTATGCACCTATTTTAAATAATAATCCATGATCGATGTCAACCATGATAGATATTAAATGTGTGGATGAGTCTAATAATAAATGAGTCATTATCAAATATCATGCCCTAATATTGGTCAATTTTTCTATAGGTGTGTAAAGGGTGGCTCGTATGGATTGATTTTTTATTTGATTAGACATTTAGTTTTAGTGCAATGACAGGGACATCTTGTGCAAACTTTGGCACAAGATATTGGGTCACTTGCACTATGGATCATTACCTCTCTTAAAGGACATGGTGTGGGAACTTTCAAAATTCAATATTGAGAAAATAGGAGTGTGCAATGGCTATGCACTTGACAAGCATGAAAATACTATTTTCCTAAGAAATGAGAATAGATCAAGAAGGATTCTTGATCTAATTCATTTTTAGGTATGTGGACCAATGAATTTTTCTTCAATGATATCTAACATTTATTATGATCCATTCATTTATTTTTCCTTTAGAAAATCCTTTATCGGCTTTATGAATACCAAGGATGAAGTCATAAATAACTTCCAAGAGTTCAAATCTCTTGTGGAGAATCAGACATGTAAGAAAATTAAGGCATTTCTATCTGATAATGGAGGAGAGTACACCTCCAAAAAGTTTGAATCCTTTTGCATGTATAATAGGATCAATAGGGATTTGACAATACATAATGTCTCACAATGGAATGGGTTTGTAGAGAGGAATAATAATTCCATCATAGAGATGACCAAGGATATGATTCATGGTCTATTTTTCCCATATGTCTTTGGGTAGAAGCATGCAGTAAAACCATTTATATTTTGAACAAGTGTCCTCATAGGATATTGAAATATAAGACATAATAAGAATATTTCATTGGTGAGAAACATGACATATCATACTATCATGTTTTTAGTTGTCTTGAGCATACTCATATTCTTTATGAGAAGAGAAATAAATTGGAATTCTCTAGCTTGAAGGGTATCTTTGTTGGTTATAGTGTGTTATTCAAGGCTTACATAGGCTACACTCCACCACAAAAGATAGTGGTGAGATAAGATATTATGTCTGATGAGTATGCTTAGTCATGTAAGTCTCAGTAGCCTCTAATAGAGGTAAAGGAGGGAGATAAGTTTTTTGTATCAATTGTTGATCAATAGATTTTAGAGAAATTGGATTCACATAAGCAAGGTTCAGTTGTAGGAACAAAGACTATTTTACCTTCCAATTCAACCATGAATCCAAGGTGGCTTACCCTGACATTGTAGAAAGTAGAGAAACAATTTGGATCTCCAGTGAATTATTTACAAGTGAGTCATCCTCCTAATAAGTTTCCCAATTATGTTGCACTGATGTCTTCCATCATTGATGTAGAGCCTTCTAGTTATGAGGAGGAAGTTGTTGATAAAGTATGGCTAAGATGCCATGAAAAAGAAATATAAATCCATTATGAAGAATTCTAATACTAGTGGGGAAATCACTGACCAATTCCAATTGATTGTACAAGTTAAAGCATGCAGTTGAATCTATCATTGATAAGTACAAGGACATGTTTGTAGAGAGAGAAATATCCCAAAGAGAGGGAGTTGACTATGAGGAGTCCTTTGCTAGTTGTGAGATAATAAAGTAGTGAGTTAATATAGTGGTCAGCTAATATATTATGTTTTATGAGGATTATTATTCCTGTAAGTCTCAAGAGCCTCTAATAGAGGTAAATGAGGGATAGAAGTTTGTTGTCTCAAGTGTTGATCAATAGATTTTAGATAAATCATATTCACATCAGCAAGGTTCAACTGTATGAACAAATACTATTTTACCTTCCAATTCAACCATGAATCCAAGGTGGCTTACCCTGACATTGTAGGAAGTAGAGCAACAAGTTGGAGCTCCAATGAACTATTTCCAGGTGAGTCATCCTCCTAATAATTTTCCCAATTATGTTGCACTTATGTCTTCCATAATTGATGCAGATCCTTCTAGTTATGAGAAGGAAGTTATTGAGAAATTATGGATAGGATTCCATGACAAAGAAATATAACTCCATTCTGAACAATGATGTGTGGGATATTATGCTAAGATTAGTGTGGAAATCACTAACCAATTCCAGTTGGTTGTACAAGTTAAAGCATGTAGTTGGTTGTACAAGGACAAGTTTGTAGAGAGATAAATATCCCAAAGAGAGGGAGTTGACTATGAGTCCTTTACTCTAGTTGCTAGGTATACTTCCATTAGATCCATTGTGTTTTTAGCATTGATTTTCGGTTGGTATGTGTATCAAATGGATGTAAAGACGACATTTCTTAATGTTTTGAATAAGGAGGAAGTATACATCAATCATCAGAGAATATTTATGGGATGAAGCATGCACCACATGATTGGTACTCACAAATTAAAGAGCACTTGTTAGGTTTGGAAATCCCCAAGACTGTTGCAAATCCCAACCTTTATTATTTGTTTTATAGATGTAATTTGATTTTATTGTTTATGTATGCAGATGAATTAATACTTACAAGTAGTTATAATAAGCTCATATCATAGTGCAAGACAAATTTACATTGTGAGTTTGACACGAAGTACATTAGCCTCATGCATTGTGTTCTAGGTCTAGAGGTTTGGAAAGGTATAGGTGAGGTCTTTCTTGGATAGGGGAAGTACATAGAAAATATTTTGAAGGGATTTAAAAATGATAGATTGCAAACCCTAAACCACTCTTATGGCTCCAAATATAAAGTTACATGATGATTTAGATTTAGATTTGGTAGATCCTTCATTATACAAGTAGTTGATTGGTTATGTTATGTATCTAATGAATACCAAACCTGATAATTTTTTTGTAGGGAACAATTTGAGCTAGTATTTGATTGAGTTGAGAGAGGTTCATTGGGTTGTTGCAAAGCATGTGTTCTAATACTTGAAGGGTAAAATTAGATATGGTTCGAGGTACGTTGGAAATGGTGAGTTGGTTTTTTATGGTTTGTTGATTATTACTGGGAATGATATGCAAGTGCCAACAAGAGTACTTTAGGATTATGTTTTAGTTTAGGTTCAAGGATGATATCCTAGTTCAACAGGAAGAAAGGGGTAGTGGAACTTACTAAGATAGAGGTAGAATACATGGCATCAAATTCAACTATTTTTTAGGTCATATCACTTTGCAAGTTGATATCATAGTTGATCAATCAGATGTTCAAGCCTATTGTGGTATATTCTAACAACTGGAGTTGTATTAGACACTCAAAGAATCTCTTCTTTCACGGTTTCTCCAAGAACATATATATTCAATACCAATTCCTCAAATAAAAGAATCCAAAAGAAAGTAATTATTCTTAAGTATGTTCCTTCCAATTCACAAGTTGCAAATATTTCCACAAATCCATAGCTAAGGGGAAGTTTGAGACATTGAGGGAGAGACTAGGCTTGGTAGACAACACCTTCCTCTCAAAGAGGGATTGTTATATTTCACCTTGATTGGTCAATAGCGGATTCTCTCCGATAGTGATGGTGCACTCCAACAATTTATACATATGTACCTATGTAATTACAATGAGGGTGAAACTGAGGGGAGTGATGGAAAAAAAATAGATAT
>ML776867.1:1954936-1978172 GCA_009831015.1 Picea engelmannii
GCGCATATGTATTTTACAGCCTCATCCACTTCCAATTTTAAAACTATTGTTCGAAATTAGAGTTAGATAGATGTCTTTTCTATTTTAGAGTTTTATTTTCTAGTTTTAGATTCTACTACATGGGTTAGAGTACTTTCCTATTTTAGAACAATGCACATTATACTAGGAGGTGGTGAATGATTTGAACTTAACTCTCCTAGTGGGAATTTTTTTCTAGAAAAGAATCTCCTTTTAGGTTGGTTGTGTTACCCCCCAATTCTAGGGGTAACTAGAGGAGAAATTTTCTCATTGATCCACATTCCAAACAACAGATCCGACGATGGTATTGATTTGTATTCTCCATATATAGTTTGCCACAAATGCCTTCTATTTCATTCTCATCCCATATCACTCATATGACATGGTGCATTTACATACTCAAGTACATCATTATGAAACTTCATATCGAGTGATAATGTTAATACTTGAGGCATGAAAATGGTGATCATGGATTGATTTGGATAATGAATCATGATTCTTTGGAGTTATGATTTTTTCCTTGTCCACCTTGGAGGTCATTATCATTTTCTAATCAAGCGTTGTCACTCTTGGGAAAAGTTGTACTATTGGGGGGGGAGTTAATGGGAGTAAAAATTCCATATCCCTTACCATGAATAACACATGCCATCTATCACCTACCCATTGTCCTTTATTTTGGGTTGGTTGTTACATGTATCCCAAATAGTTTTGTGCTTCATAATTCCATGAGAATAAGGGGCTTGAAATCCTGAGTTCGATTCAAATTTATTAAAAAAAAATAGTATAGAAAGAGAAAATTCTCTAATTCAAAATGTGGGGAAAATAAAAAAACAAGAAAAGCAGAGTATTAAAATCCAAGAAAAAAAAAGAAGCATGAACTCTACCCCCTCGCTAAGAGGCCATCACATTAAGTCCTATGCAATGAATTCATATCTTATGAAAGGAATTAGAAAATAAAATGTCAAAAGCCAAAAAAGGTTGAAGCTATAAAGAAAAAGGAAAATGGGGGTTTGGAAAGACACAAGTTGAGGAAAGGGTACCTCCTTAGTGCTCCCTTTACAAAGGTGCTCATGAGGATGAATAGTATACATGGCCTTCCATGTCAATGACATCAACCCCATGAATTAAACCCTAATACATACCACTACCCTTGCACATACTCCTTAATGGGTTCCCTGGCACATACCTCTTGGTCTAGGTATTGACACGCCTAATAGGGGGTAATAATGACCCTCCCATTCCTAGACTTGGAAAATTGTATAAATTTGTAATCTAGTGTGAAGTTTTAAGAGGATATTTTGTGATATGTATCTAAAGGATTTTGTATTAACATGACTCACTTTATATGTTGTGTTTGGATTGTGTACCTTACCTATAGTCCTCATGATGAACCTTGGACCACATGAGCCCCTCATCGGATGATGGTTTCACATAGCCACATGCTTAGTTGACACTTGGATCCTTTGGAGGATTTTTAGGGGATACTACCCCACTTTTATGTAGGTTGTCTCCACCACTTGATGAAGGTCATTTGGCACTCCTAGGAGGACGTTGGAGCTTTTGATCATATAACTCCACTCACAACATACTCTAGCACACATGTGTGTGACCTTGAGATCATTGATGATGGTATGTTACATGCATGATGATGATGGCTTGATGGGACAATTCCCCTTATATTGAGAACCTTGGACCCTTTCTTTAGGTTGTTTCACTTAAGAGATGATGTGGAACCTTTCCATGGATGATATCACCCTTTAATGATGGGACATTGCACCTTTTGATGATGTGGCACCTTAATGTGATGCTTTGGGATTCTTGGTGTCACTTTCAGGGCTTCTTGGTGATGGTATGGAACCTTTTGATGATATGTCACACCCCTTGGAGGCATGGGGAACCTTTATGTGACGTTTTGGAGCTTATTGCAACCTTTTGAGATTCCACACCCTTTGGATGATGAGGAACCTATTGAGATGAAAATTTCTCCCTTTTATGGAAACTTTTTACTTAGCTCTCTCATATAAATAGAAAATCATTTATCAATTTGTAAATCATTGATACTTGTGGAGATTTATCACTATTGTATAATTCTACTTGTTCTCTTTCATGTAGAATGCTATGTATGGTTAACTTGGGTGAATTTTTTGGGAGTTATGTTTGTGGATCTTCTACTAATACTTGGATGACATGAAAATTAGGGTTCTGACTGATGAAATATGTTTTTTGAGTAAGTGTTCGCTTTTCATTTTAGGGTTGTGTTTATGAATTCATTTTTATATTGATGTTTTTTCTCTAGTGGTGGTTGTTCATCCTCTTGGATCATTCTTGAACAAACCCTTCTTCTCAAAATCCTTGGAAGGTTTACTAGTGGAGGAATCTTCCCTTGCATCATCCCTTAATATTTTAGGAGGATTTCCTAGGGTTATTAGTCGAAAACATTTGAGCCTCGCCCTAAAAAAATCCACTTCATTCTCCCAAAGAAGAATCTATTTTTGACCCCATATGCCCAAAATAGTAGGCACTAGTCTTTTTCTCCATAACAGGAAATCATTGCTACTGAATTTTACTACTTTAGAGTAAGGGTTAGGGTTTATTTGCTACAAAAAAATATTTACAACGATAAGAACCAAGATTTATAGGGTGTTTAGGAATATTATTGAACTAAAATAGATTTTTGAAACCCTAATTTAATTTTATGAGGTGTTATAGCAGCCATCTAAGGAAAAACGTCTAGGGTTTTAGGGCTAATTTTTTACTCTTTAATTTTTTTATTTTTTTGGCAAGTAAAACACTAATTTAACATAGTGTTTAGCCCTCTTATTTACTAGATCATTTAATGATCAAAGGGATTATCATTTCTACTGTTGCAATTGTTTATTTACTATTGTAATGATCCATTTTACTACTAAAAAATTATTATTTCACTGCTGTCATAATTTTACTACTACTGAAAATTACATATTTCACTGCTGAAATAATCTCAATATTATTAGAGATCATTTATTTTAATGTTGTAGTAGTTTATTTATTGTTGTCATAAATATATTTCTTTGATGCAATTTGACACATTCCTTACATATTTCACTATACCCTTAGATGTTTTCTTTATTCCTAGTGTTTGGGGACCCTATTAAACCCATACTTGACTTGGAGAGCCTTTATTTTAGGCTTGAATCCTCTACACTTCAAATATGAAAGTTTTCTTATTCCACCACCTCTCTATTTCTTTACATACTCTTATCTTGGTGGTAGTGTGAGTAGATACCCTAGGAGGTCTTAGACATGATTGTGTCTTGTCTATGGATTCTTGGAGATAACTAGGGAAGCCTACCTTGTGTTGGATACTATTCCTTCACTAAAGAGAGAGAAGTTGTTTCCTAGGTGATAGTGGTAACATCTTCCATGTTCCACTAGTATTAGTGCCTTGTGAAGGCTTTGCACTTGGTGATAGATTGTGTGGTAACAAGGTGCACTTTCCTATATTGAGTTAGGGTTAGGGTCTAACTATGTCCACCTAGGTGCACTTTTGGATCTGTCCACATGAAATTTAACCCTAAATTATCATATTATATAAAGGAGAGGGGGGATCATCACTAATGTGGTTAACTGAATTTAGTTTTCAACATGTAGTGTGTTACACCTCATATTGTATGAGGTTCCACTTTGTGACTTCATCACATTGATTGAGATTTGTTGTTGGTTCCTTGGAGGTATTTATATTGGGGGAGTTTCCTTTCTCCTTGTTTGGATGATTATGCTTGTTGCTTAGTGTTCTTATCACATGTGCTTTCTTTGTTGATGACCCCTTGGTTTTGTTAGAAAATAAATGGATGTGCTCATTTTACCATTGACAATATCACTATTGTCACCCAACCATAGGCCGAAGCCACCCTCCGAGCACCTTAACCTTGACTGAGAATTAATCTGGAAGCAAACCCTAGGCTAGATAGCCAAACAAAGAGTAGCGCACCTTTCCCCAAGGATAGTGCACCAACAAGAGCTGATCAGATAGTCCAAACCCTAACCAAAAGATAGTCCAAGACAAACGTGATCTGCTAGTTGTAGCAGCTGCAATGGCAACTCTCCTCCAAACCTGTGCACCAAACTGGGCACTGCAGTGCACACAAGTGTTTCTCTACAATTCTGAGACTACCTGCCAGAATGAAGACTGGCCTCCTGTATTTATACTAATTCTGGCTAAATGCCTGGGCCGACTTCTCATTTTGGGTATCTGTCTATTCAGTATATATTATTTCTTCTGGCCGACTTCTTCTCTTGGAGGCTAATAACCTAATATAAATTATCTTCTTGAGCCAACAAGTCTTCTAGGGTTATTAGCCAACTCATTAGGGTTTCTGCTTGCTTCCCAGAATATTCTATTCTTGTCAGGTTTACACATGGAGGTAAATACCTCCTGCATCTACCATAATATCAACACTCCCTCCTAGATAGGTAGGTATTACAAGTAATGGTCTTGAGCACAAAACATATCATTCACCCAGTAGCATAAACATAGTTGTATAGACTAGATCATGACTAGATCATGAGCACCATCATCATCATCAGTGTCATCAGCCGCACCATCTCTCGAAACCACACTCTATTTGAGTAATCAGACATGATGCTCACTCCACAGAGAGATACAAGAGACATTCTTCTAATCTAGAAGAGTAAATGTTGTGAACCATTTTCTGTCTAGAAAATCTTTGTTCATCATTCATCTGGTGATAATTACCACTGATAGTCTTTAAGTCAATCAGAACAATATCATTCAATAGAACACAACTGTGTCTATCCATAGTAGTACACAACTACAATCCAGTGGTGCACTACCACACCAAGTAGCACACAGATACTTGATCAAACAGTGAAACACATCAACCACAGTAGTATACATCTACTGTCTAGAGACATACGGTCTTCATAACAATCATCTGATATCAACCTGGACATAAACAATGTTATGATATCAACTTAATCATCTGGGCCATTCTTCCACTCACATATGTGAGATCTTGGAAGAGCATCTGCCCTTAAAAAGGTAAGACATCAATGATGATCTATCTAGACTATTCTTCTCAAGAAAGGAAGAATAACTGTCCTAATTTATGAGCCTGGACCATTCCTCATCCTGGGCCATTCCTCCAACACTAAACAAAGTGTAACCTGGAGAGAATGAATCTTCCCTAAGGAATGTCTGTCCTTGATTCCTAAACCTGGACCATTCCCCACCCTGGGCCATTCCTCCGGCACTAAACAAAGTGAAATATAGAGAGAATGAATTTTCCCTAAGGAATGACTGTCTAGACCATTTCCCATGTTAACCACAAGAGGAAATGATTGTCCTGCACCAACCTCCAAAATGGACCATTCCTCATGTTAACCGCAATGAGAAATCATTGTCCAGCAAGGCGGGCTAGTATTCTTCAGTAACCCTCAAGAGGAGAGAATTCCCTAGACCACTTCCCATGATAACCACAATGGGAAGTCGTTGTCTATGGTACATCGGCAATTTGGACCATTTTCAGAACTGCAAAATGTATGTCCGTCAAAAATCTCAATCCACTTTCTGAACTGGAAAGGAACTGCTCATCAATCAATAACACATCAGTTCTCCCTCCAAACCTGGGAGTCATCTCTTCCTTTTTCAATAAGGTAGTCGTCTCCACGAGCTTCATCTTGAGTACGTAAACTCTTTCATATTGAACAGAATTTTCACCAAAATGTTTGCTTATCTGCTTATCTGTGGAGATATGTATCGGAGAACCACTTTCTCCTTTCTGGACTTCATCATGGATAATGTAATGCTTGATTTCAAATGCACTTCGGTCTGGAACACTGGTTTTCTCTAAAGGCTTCATGTAGATCGGATCAATAAAGTATATCATTGTTGGAAAACTGGAACATATCCATGTGGCACTTCTTCTGTCATCATGAGATCTGATCTTCTGAGTAACCATCTTGATGCAATATCTCTGTTATAGAAAATCTTCACCACACTTTTGTTGTGCACTGGAGGTTCTCCACCAAGTTATCTTCTTCCATCTGCATACAAGGGTCTCTTTCCAGTATACCCCAAAGTCTTGAGGTTTCTCTTCATACGCTCTTTGTTCGATTTCTCTAGAGAATAGTCTTTGCATACATCTAATGTAGAACTTCAACCCATGGATATTGCAGATGATATAAAGACTCATGTAGAGGTATGTATGGTTTTACTAGAACAAGTAATCGTCATAGTCTTCTCCCTTCATCTGGGAGAACCTCTAGTTATATATCTTGCAATGCTTTCATATATACATTTTTCTTCATTACAACTTTCAATTCCTCTGCTCGATTTCTTTTATTTAGTTCATATCAGGTTGGTAATCTTATGATTCTTAATACAGTGACTGGTTGTTCTGGCTTCCCTTTCTTTCTTGGAATCTTCATGTTCTTCCTTATGTTTTCTTTAGGTCTTGGGTCCATGGAGTTTCTTATAGATTCCATGCCCTAAAGATTCCATTTCTTTCTTTCATCATAGGATCACGGATGTGGATGAACAACCAGGGATACTTTAAGGCTTCTCTTCAAAGAAGTCTTCTTCTATGGTCGAACTGAACACGTGTTGATTTTCATGTTTTCTACCATGGATATATATACTTCATCATTTTCAATGGATCATAGGATTAGCTCCCTCCTAATCCTTGCTTCATGTATGAATGAATACTATCAGCTCCCTCCTTCTAATAGATTCCACGCTTCTGTCTTATTGTCTTCTGCAAAATGTCATAAGTCTTTCTCCAAATTCCTCTTGATTGTTGACTTCTTTCTGTCTTTGCTTCTTCTAAGTCTCTTCATTATTGATTTTTATTTCGGCTTATCTTGTAATAGCTTCCACTTCCATAGGTATAGTTCTTCTTGGAACATATTATCTTCCAAGAGATAGATATACAAGATATGTACAGAGACTATGCAAACAAGATATGTACAAGAACTAAGAAGAGTATTGTTACCTTCAAAAAAAGAAGTCTCTTTCATCCTGATTAGTCTTCTTTGTAGGCTCCTTTTCTTCAGCAACTGATGCTTCATGTTTCTCCTTCCTTTTCTTTATCTCGGGACAATGACTCTTGTAGTGACCATACTTTCAACAGTTGAAGCATTGTATTTCTGAAATATCTTTCTATTGATTTGGCTTCCTCCTTGAACCAAACTTCCTTTTGTTCTTGAAATTCTTGAATCTTCCTGTGAAGGCTTGATCATCATACTTCTTTTGGGGTTTCTCTTTTGCACTGATCATGGATTCTTCTTGAGCACATCAAGTCCAAAGTTCTTCAAATGTAGGATACTCCTTCCTTGTGTTCATGCTTGCGTCAAATGCATCCCACGTCTTGGGAAGACCATTGAGTACTATGTTTACCAATTCCTTCTCTGAAATGATTTCTTCAATAGCTTTTAGTTGATATCTTAACTGAGATATTCTCACAAAGTATGATGTTATGCTATCATCATCATTCATCTTCATGTCACGGAGCTCATTCTTCAGACTCGTTATTTGTCCAATGTTTCTTACTGATAAGAGGTTTGTTAGGGCATCGTACATCTTCTTCGATGAGTCAAGATGGGATATGTAGGGTATCAAGTGGTATTTTATAGAGTCCACTATGATACTCATGGCATTGATGTCACCATATTTAAACTTCTCCATAACTGCAACATTCTGCAGTTCCTTCTCTTTTCCTTCTTCAAACTCTAGTTCCGCAATCTTTCCTTTCACGATATCCAACACTTTATTATTGGCAAGGATGAGGTCAATCCTTGTCTTCCATGCTCTGAAGTTAGAATCTCCATCTAACTTGTTTTCTGACTTCATAGAGTAAGTCATGGCTGCTTTGACTTGGTCAACCCCAGATCTGAACAAAAACTCAAACTTGATGTCTTGGCTTGTTGAGAGTATCAGGAGATGTGCTAGGCTAGGGCGCACTGATCTATCCAAAAATTAGGTCAATCCCTTCACTTAAGGTGCCTCAATGAGAGGATTATGGTTTATGCAACTACACCTGCTAGTAACCCTAGCGGCAATGCTATGGTGACTGATCCTGCTAGAAACCCTAGCGGTAGTGCTATGGTGATTGATCCTGCTAGAAACCCTAGAAACAATTCTTCAACGAGCTTAATATCCTTACAACTATGTTTCTTTCCAGCAGTTAGACTGAATGAAGGAGGTGTGGGCCCATAACTTGTTAGAATATAATGGATGTGCTCGTTTTGCCTTTGACAATATCACTATTGTCACCCAACCATAGGCCGAAGCCACCCTCCAAGCACCTTAACCTTGACTGAGAATTACTCCAGAAGAAAACCCTAGGCTAGATAGTCAAACAAAGAGTAGCGCACCTTTCCCCAAGGATAGTGCACCAACAAGAGTTGATCAGATAGTCCAAACTCTAACCAAGAGATATTCCAAACCAAACGTGATCTGCTAGTTGCAGCAATTGCAATGGAAACTCTCCTCCAAACCTACGCACCAAACTGGGCACTACAGTGCGCACAAGCGTTGCTCTGCAATTCTGAGACTGCCTGCCAGAATGAAGACTGGCCTCCTGTATTTATACTAATTATAGCTAACTTCCTGGGCCAACTTCTCATTATGGGTATCTTCCTATTCAGTATATATTATTTCTTCTGGTGGACTTCTTCTCTTGGAGGCTAATAACCTAATATAAATTATCTTCTTGAGTCGACAAGTTTTCTATGGTTATTATCCAATTCATTAGGGTTTCTTCTCACTTCCTGGAATATTCTATTCTCGTCAGGTTTACACGTGGAGGTAAATACCTCCCGCAACTACCATAATATCAACAGGTTTCACTTATGGATGGTTCTAGAACATATTATACCATTATGGTGTGATTTGGTATATATGCTTATCTTTAATATGGATGATGATTCTATCCTCCCAAAGGGTTAGATGATGGTGTTAGGTGATATATATTTCATGATGTTGTTGATGTTTCTTTTATGGCTACAAACACCCCCCTTTCATTTTTTATTTTTATAAGAAAAATTAAAGGGCCCCCCTACTAAATTTGAACACTAATGCCTAATCCACTACTACTATGAGCCTAATGAATATTCATTATCCACCTTGAGGGGCTTAGGGATTTTAGATATGTATTGATTGTTTACCTTTGACGAGGTTTTCCATAACCAATATTTTCTTTAATCTTGTACTTTTAGATGTTCTTCATTATACCTTTGATTGATGATACTTCTTTGATCCTTGTGTGATTAGATTGACAAGTTTCCTTTTGAATCTTTTGCATTAAATGATTTTGATGGATTTAAAGGTGTTTGTTGATCCTATATAATTGTAGGGTTTTGATGATTTGTTTTATGACTTGGAGAGAATTTTATTTTAAGGATATGTTGTTTCCTTGTGCATCAAATTGTAATATCATCTCACTACATCATGCAGAAGTGAATGGTTGACTTGAATAAAGAGCATATTGTTAATATGCATCTTGTACATGTTATCCTCTTATTCATGCTCAATCTCTCACATGTTAATTAGATCCATTTGTTTTATATCCATAACTAGAATCACATTATCTTCGATTGTTTTAAGGAGTTTGAGATTAAATACATGCATATTTCATGACATTTGTTTACAATAGTTGATTGTTCATAATAATCCAATGTTCTTGGGTATGTGTTATATTCTTTGCAAAATTGATCCTACATAGTGTTCACTGATATGGGAGAAAAAGGGTTTTTGGTGGTTCTTAGCACCCCCCAGCTGGGAGGGTTGTGGGGGTTCAGGGGCAAGATCCCTCGAGAAAAAAAAAATGGTCTTTTTTTGGTAGTTTTTTTGTGTCCATATTTTGCGGTTTTTCAACATATGGTTTTTACTGATGGTTTTCTAATTATGATTAAGGAATTAGGGTTGTTGACTAATATGGGTCAATGGATTAGGGGTTTGGATGTCGCGGGATCTTATATGTATATTATATTGTAAACAATGAATAATGTGATGGATAGAATATTAGAGGTGCGGCTGTAAACATGTTGTTGTTTTTCCCAATTTGTGTTTCAGAGTAAAAATCTCTCTGTAATGTGTGTGTGCCATTGTATCTTTTTTGTTTTATTAAGAATCTATTTGTAATAATTAATTGTATAAGGTTAAAATATACATTTTATATCAGATCAATTATTTTCTTCATGGGGATTCCTTTGTGGCTAAGGGTTTGTCTTGGGTCTGTGATAAACCTTGCTACAATGGGAGATATGCGATATTGATTATTTAGGTGAAAAGAAATGGGCAGCAGTTCAAAAATAAAGATCGAGAAATTTAATGGGAAAAGTTTTGAGTTGTGGAATCTCAAGATAGGAGATTCATTGGTAGACAAATATCGGTGTATCGCGATGGATCTAGGTATTACACCTACATGAACTTTAGAAGAAGACTAGAAAATTTTGGATCGGAAGGTGAAGAGCCAAATTCGGTTGTGTCTCTTGGATTTAGTATTATTGGGTGTTAGTGGAAGCTAAAGACAAGGAATTATGGGATAATCAGGGGAATTTGTATCATTCTAAGTCCCTCATAAATAAATTGCTACTACGGAAGAAGTTGTATACCTAATGATGAAAGATGGAGACTTGGTGACAAGGCATCTGAACACCTTCAATATTGTGGTAATTCAATTATTGTTTGTTGATATTAAAATTTTAGATGAAGATAAGTGTATCAATTTGTTATGCTCTTTACCATACTCGTGAGATAGTTTGGTTGTGGCCATAGGTAATAATACAAATACTTCAAGTTTCAATGATGTGGTCACATTCTTATTGTTGAAGGAGATGAGATGAAAGAACATGGAAGGAAAGAGCACAGATGTGTTATTTGCAAGAGGATGCTCCCATGAAATAAATAGATCTAAGTCCTCAAATGGGAAATATAAATCTAACGGTATATATAAATCTTTGTTGATTAATTGGGTTGGTTTTCATTGATGTCAACCCTTGAAGAAAGTTTGGTAGCACAAAGGTTTGGGCAATGGACCCAAGTTTGTTTGATAGATAATTGTATGATTTTTTTATATATTTTCAGGTAAGACTATTCTATATGGATAGTACATGTCATTCCATTTCTGATGGTATGTGGAATGTCACATAACTCCTCATGGTTAGAGAGTTATGGCCATGTGAAGTTGGAGAACCCTCATGAGTCATCTAGAAGCCCCAAAAGGTCAAAGTAGTCAAAGTGTTTGCAAAGAAGAAATTATTTAAATAATAAAGTGAAGTGATGAGTGTACTATAATTCAAAGTGGATACAAAAGAAAATATTTAAATAATAAAGTTAATGAAGAAATTACTAAGTGGACAAGTGGTTAGAAGTGGGTTAGCCCTAAAGTAAGGAAAGTGGGTTAAGATGGTTAGAGGGTAATTTAAATAATAAAGTGACGTGATGAGTGTACTATAAGTCAAATTGGATACAAAATAAATTATTTAAATAATAAAGTTAATGGAGAAATTACTAAGTGGACAAGTGGTTAGAAGTGGGTTAGCCCTAAAATAAGGAAAGTGGGTTAAGATGGTTAGAAGGTAACCCCTTGAGGAAGCTACATGAAAGTATAAATAAGAGGCAAGGGTCTCTCATTTTTAATTACACTTGAGCATATTGAATATCTACAAGTGACTGAGGTAACCAAAGGATATCTAAGACGAATTTCATAAGGAAGATGAAGTAAAGAAGGTCGAAATTCAAGGGAGGATAAAAAAAAATTATGATGCTTTCAAAGGTATGTTATTTATAGGTCATCTCACCATTTTCGAAATAACATTTTTTCTAGAATGATTCAGACCGTGAAACTGGAAGGTTGTTGAGGAAACATATCCAAGTAGTTATGATAAAAATGTCATCTTATGGGTCATTGTATTTTTGGAGTTACACTCAGTGGAAAATAGGGTTTGTGGCTAGTCCTTAAACTAGTCTAAAACAGGTGTTTCGGGAAAAAACATCATAACTTCTTCATAAAAGATCCAAATTTTGTAAGACCAAATCTATTGGTTAGAGTACAGTCTATATTATTCTTTGTAAAAATTTAATATCCATACAACAAATATTATGTGTGGGGCACACTCTACAAGTTCTCTCTCTAGAATAAGCCAGAATTCAATAAGGTATATCATTTTTGCTATAACTCATTTTCTGAGAGGATCCAAGTAGTGAAACTTGTATGAATTGCATAAAATACATTGAAGAACATTTTGTACTATTTTCATATCTTTATTCATTACAGGTACATAGTTATGATTATTGCAAGTTAGGGTTGTTGACTAATCCAAAATTAGTCATGTGAGACTAAAGTAAAGTTTGATAAAAATGCTAGTCTGTTGTTGGGTAAAGTTAAGAAAGGTTTGCAAGTATGTGATCATATACACCAGGTATATTACAGAGTTACAAATCATATTTGGATGATGAAATTGATGAGGGATTTTGGTTGAGGTACATGTTGGGTACATGGTTGAGACAAGTAGTTAATGAGTTGGCACATACATGAGGTGTATAGTCGATGATGTTGGTACATATTGATGAGTCATATTTTATGTGTATTTGATGCATGATTGGTACATATTTGGTGCATGGTTGATGCACTCATTGATGGTACATGTTGAGGTATAGGTTGGTGCACAGTTGATGCACTTGTTCATGGTACAGGTTGATTACAGGTTGTTTGGACAGGTTATTGTGCCGGGTTATTTTTACAGGTTTGATGCATGGTTGTTGCATTTGTTTATGGTACAGGTTTGATGCATGGTTGATGCATTTTTTTATGGTACAGATTGATGTATGGTACATGTTGGCACAGATTATTGGTACAGGTTGTTATAGGTTGATTACAGGTTGATTGGTACAAGTTTACAGTAGTATATCTCACAGTAATAGTGTGACAGTGGTTCCATCATTCTACTTCTACGGCATAGAGATTGGACGGGGCAAGGAAAAGTGGTTGTAGCCACCTTCTAGTTGTATCCAGAGAACATAGGGGGTTGTAGCCTCCTTCTAGTTGTAGCCAAAGAATTTGGGAGTTGGAGATTCGCTCAGTTTGTAGCCTGAGAAACTAGGGGGTTGGAGCATCCTTCCTGTTGCAGCTGGAAAAAAAAGGAATTTGGTGCTTCCAATGAATGTAATTCTTAAACGCATATACAAAAAGGCATTATGTGGTTTTCTCCCACTTTGGGTTTCCACATAAAAACACTAGTGTATTGTGTATGTGTATGCTTTCTCATGTGTTCATTATTTATTTACTCTGCAATTATTGGATGATAATGCTACATTGATATAACACATGAATTATATGGTTAAAAAGGATTAAATTTCTCTATTACTAATTCATCCCCCCTCTCAGTAATCCAACAATTGGTTTCAGAGAGGGGTTCCTTCAAGAAACAGTCTAACCACTGGAAGGAGATCATGGATTATTCTGAGAATGGAGTACCAATGTTCAATGGTCATAATGGTTTAAAGTATGAGATGTGGAGTGGAAGGAAAAAAGTGTTTTTATAGGCATAAGGGTGTTATATTTGGCTATCATTCATTACAGGGTATGATAGTTCAAAAAGAGAAAAGACTCCAACCAAGAAGGAATTGAAGAAGAATAAAAAAATAGCAATGGATTTCATCTAGGAAGGATTACCTAATCCAGTAAGAGAAAAGGTTGGTAAATGTTAATCATCCAAAGAACTTTGGGATACGTTACATGATATATATTATTCACCTAGCAAAGATTTAGAAAATTCCAAAGAAGATATAGGTATAGATCAAGAATAAATATGTTCACCATGTCAAACAGATTCAAAAGATGAAGAGTACATAATCACCAGAGGTATGTTGTTTTGCTTTAATTGTGAAAAACACGGACATCTTGAAATAGAATGCCATGAAGGAAATGAGACAGAAAAACTAATTGAAAAGGAAGACAATTATGAAGCAAAATTGATTAGTGTTTTAGATGAACTAAGAGAAGAAAACAAGTCACTCAAGAAAGAATTGATGAAACAAAAGGAAAGTGTTCACATTTTTTAAGAATCCCAACAGGTCATCGAGAACTTAATAACTCATCTAAAAGAAGCCAGAAAGATTGAAGAAAATCCTGAATATCAAAAGAATTATTTGGAAGCCAACATAGCAACACTGAAGGAAGAAGCACAAATAAGAGAGAAGATATTGACAAATCATCTTAAGGAAAGAAATAACAATATAAACCATCTTGAGGCAGAGTTTGTTCAAGAAGAGAAAGGACTTGAAGAAGAAATAATCACATTAAAAATTCAGCTTGAAGAAGATAAAATAACAGAAGAAGTCATAAAGTCTCAAATCATGAAGAAAGAAAAAGAGGTTGAGAAGCTTGAAGAAGAAGTTGTCACATTGAGAAGTAAAATCATCAAGCTCAACAACAAGAATGTTGAAGAGACAGAAACATCCACATCAGTTATAGAGAATGAAGAGAAGCACTCTAGGTTTCTATAAAAGAAGAATGAAGAAAATAGAAAGAGTTTTGAAAAAGTACTCAAAGGAAGGAATCATGGTCAACAAGAATCTAAGAAAACTATTGAAGATACATCTTCAAGAATACCATCCATGCTCAAGCCACAAAGAAGCTTCAATCATGATCATGATTAGTCAAGGAAGAAATTCAGAAGGACTACACCACAAAGAAGATCATTCACTCCCAAGTATCCAAATTTCTTTTATGGTCATTGTTTTTATTGTACTAATTTTGGACATAAGGTTGCATATTGCAGGGATTATAAAAGAAATGTTCAAGCAAGAAGTGCCTATGTGGCCCCACGTAACATTGAATGTTAAAAATTTCATAACTATGGACACATAACTAGTGATTGTAGAAGCATGATCGATACTTTCATGAAAGAGAACACGGATATCAAATATAAGAAAGAATGGATAAGAAAACACAAAGAACAGGTGAACAAAGACCAAGTCCCATAGATCGCAATATTGGCAATAAAATGAGATGAAGAAAATTCTATAGGTAAAGACGTCATATACAAAAAGGTTTGGAAAATAAATGAAAGAAAAAAAGGACAGGTAAATAAGGAACAAGTTCAAGAGATTGTACTTTCAGGAATTGTAGTGAAAGATGAATCCACATACAGAAAGAAATAAGTCAGAGCTCAAAGAGATGATGAATCTACCAATGAATATGATGATCAATACACATCAAAGCAAAAATTGTTCTGGGCCATCTAGCTTAGAGACTCCCAAGTAATATGAATATTAGACAGGGGGAATCTATGCGATAGTTGTGATAGACCAAAGAACCATCCTTCGAGCAGCTTGCAGAGTTTGAGTAGACAGATCTAGAGCAGTCAGTTAGAAAAAGTACAGTTTGATAAATTAATAAGTTGTAGTAGTGAAGACCTCATGATAGTATAGTGATAAATGAGTAAGCATTATGGACAATTGTGCAGTAGAGTCTTGGACAGTATGGACAAACATGGATTCGTAAGAACACTTAGCAAGTATGGACATATATATGACAATGGACGAGAGCATCGATTCATAGATTGGTTCAGAGAGTGGTTCATAGACAAAGGAACATTATCATAATGGATTATAATTACACGTGAAATGGCTCGAACAATGCTAATGGATTCCAAATTGACATGTATTTTTTGGACACATGTAGTGCATACAACAGTTCACATTAAAAATAGAGTAATGCTCAGAAAAGGAAGTGCATACAGCAACCTCTACATCAAGGTAACTCAAGATGGTATTTTATTAATTGAATTTTATGTTGATGATATTATTTTTGGAAGTATTGATGACAGGTTAAGCCAAAAATTTGCAAAGGATATGTAGAATGAATTTGAAATGTCATTACTTGGAGAACTATCCTTCTTTTTGGGTCTTCATATACGTCAAAGGAACTATGGAATTTTTATTTCTCAAACTAAGTATATCAGAGAAATGCTAAAGAGGTTCGGAATGGAAGATTCAAAACCAGTTACAAGTTGAGAAAAGATGATGATTCAAAGTCTACAGACCAGAGGTAATACATGTCAATGATTGGTAGCTTACTATATATGACAACATCTAGACCAGATGTAATGCAGGTAGTTGGACAGGTGTCATGATTTCAAGAAACACCAAAGGAATCACATGTCTTAGCAGTAAAGAGTATTTTCAGATATCTCAAAGGAACATAAGATTTTGGATTATGGTATCCAAAAGGAAAGGATCTATCACTTATTTCCTACACAAATGCAAATAGGGCAGGTTGCATTGATGACCGACGAATCACCAATGGAGCAGCGTTCTACTTGGGTGAGTGTTTAGTATCATGTCTAAGAAACAAACAATCATTAGTATCTTTATCTACAGTCGAAGAAAAGTATATTTCAGCAACATAATGTTGTACATAGGTTCTATGGATGAAACAAACTCTGACAGATATACAAGTTGAGTATGATGAGCCCATTCCAATCTATTGTGATAATACAAGCGCTATCAGTATCTCAAAGAACTCGGTGATGCACTCCAAGACGAAGCATATTCCAATCAAGTATCACTTTCTATGGGAATAGGTTTTAAAGAAGAACATCAGAGTTGAATATGTGGGCACAAAAGAAAAAGTGGCAGGCATCTTTACAAAACCGCTTCCACGGGGAGCCTTTGAGTATCTTCGCCAGAGACTTGGAGTAATTTCTACTCCAAAATGAATTATTTTGAATGCTTATCTTATATATCTTATATTTACACAAGGAAGCACCATAAAGAGGACAGTTCAGGTTGGGAGATCAATTTCAGGAAGAGTTCAGTCAGGGGGAGCAACCCCGGATGGAAAGATACATTTTCTATTTATGACAAAGGGGGGGATATTTATCAGATGCAAAGGTAAATGCTTGGAGAAAGATCACAGAGGCATGGTTCCAAGGGGAGCGGTGGTCATAGGGGGAGCATGAGTGATATGACTTCATTATTGCATCTGAGTGTTTCCATCAATGCTAAAGGAGGATATTGTTGATTAATTGGGTTGGTTATCATTGATGTCAACCCTTGAATAAAGTCTGGTAGCAAATTCTGGTAGCACAAAGGTTTGGGCAATGGACCCAAGTTTGTTTGATGGATAATGGTATGATTTTTGATATATTTGTAGGTAAGACTATTCTAGATGGATATTACATGTCATGTCATTTCCAGTGGTATGTGGAACGTCACATAACTCCTCACGGTTAGAGAGTTATGGCCATGTGAAGTTGGAGAACCCTCATGAGTCATCTAGAAGCCCCAAAAGGTCATAGTAGTCAAAGTTTTTGCCAAGAATAAATTATTTAAATAATAAAGTGAAGTGATGATTGTACTATAATTCAAAGTGGATACAAAAGAAATTATTTAAATAATAAAGTTAATGGAGAAATTACTAAGTGGACAAGTGGTTAGAAGTGGGTTAGCCCTAAAATAAGGAAAGTGGTTTAAGATGGTTAGAAGGTAATTTAAATAATAAATTGAAGTGATGAATGTACTATAAGTGAAAGTAGATAAAAAATAAATTATTTGAATAATAAAGTTAATGGAGAAATTACTAAGTGGACAAGTGGTTAGAAGTGGGTTAGCACTAAAATAAGGAAAGTGGGTTAAGAAGGTTACAAGGTAACCCCTTAAGGAAGCTACATGAAAGTATAAATAAGAGGAAAGGGTCTCTAATTTTTAATCACACTTGAGAATATTAAATATCTAAAAGTTACTGAGGTAACCAAAGGATATCTAAGCTGAATTTCAGAGGGAAGATGAAGTAAAGAAGGTTGAAAGTCAAGGGAGGATAATTTATTTTGATGATGTTTTCTAAGGTATGTTATTTACAGGCCATCTCACCATTTTCAAAATAATTTTTTTTCTAGAATGATTCAGACCGTTCAATTGGGAGGCCATTGAGGAAACATGTCCAAGTATCTATGATAAAAAAATCATCTTATGGGTCATTGAATTTTTGGAGTTACACTCAATGGAAAATAGGGTATGTGGCTAGTCCTGAAACTAGTCTAAAACAAGTGTTTCGGGTAAAAACGTCATAGATTCTTCATAAAAGATAAAAATTCAGTAAGAAAAAATGTGTGGTTATAGTACATTATGTAGTATTATGTGTACAATTTTCAGATCCATACAAAAAATATTCCATGCGGGGCACTCTCTACAAGTTCTCTCTCTAGAATAAGCCAAAATTCAATAAGGTGTGTCATTTTTGCTATAACTCATTTTCTGAGAGGATACAAGTAGTGAAACCTAGAGGAATTGCATAAAAGACACTGAAGAAAATTTTGTACTCTTTTCAGATCATTATTCATTGTAGGTATATAGTTATAATTATTGGAACTTAGGGTTGTTGACTAATCCAAAATTAGTCATGTGAGACTAAAGTAAAGTTTGATGAAAATGTTAGTCTCTTGTTGGTAAAGTTAAGGAAGGTTTGCAGGTGTGTGATCATATAAACCAAGTCTATTACATAGTTACAAATCATATTTGGATGATGAAATTGATGAGGACTTTTGGTTGAGTTAAATGTTGCGTACATGGTTGAGACAAGTAGTTGATGAGTTTGCACATACATGAGGTGTATAGTTGATGATGCTGGTACATCTTGATGAGTCATAGTTTATGTATATTTGATGCATGATTGGCACATATTTGGTGCATGGTTGATGCACTCGTTGATGGTATAGGTTGAGGTACAGGTTGGTTCATCATTGATGCACTTTTTTATGGTACAGGTTGATTACAGGTTGTTTAGACAAGTTATTGTGACAGGTTACTTGTACAATTTTGATGCATGGTTGATGCATTTGTTTATGGTACAGGTTGATGTATGGTACATGTTGGCACATGTTATTGGTATAGGTTGATTGATATAGGTTTACAGCAGTATATATCACAATGATAGTGTGACAATGGTTCCATCATTCTACGTCTACGTCAGGGCGGTTGAACGGGGCAAGGACAGGTGGTTGTAGCCACCTTTCGGTTGTAGCTAGAGAATATAGGGGGTTGTAGTGTCCTTCTGGTTGTAGCCAGATTATTGGGGATTTGGAGCCTCCCTCAGGTTGTAGCCTGAGAAACTAGGGGGTTGGAGCCTCCTTCCAGTTGCAGTTGGAAAACAAAGGAATTTGGTGCTTCCAATGAATGTAATTCTTAAATACATATAAGAAAAAGCATTATGTTGTTTTCTCTCACTTTGGGTTTCCACGTAAAAACACTAGTGTGTTGTGTATGTGTATGATTGCTCATTTGTTCATTGTTTATTTACTCTGCAATTATTGGATGATAATGCTACATTGATATAACACTTGCATTATATGGTTAAAAAAGATTAAATTTCTCTATTACTGATTCACCCCCCCTCTCAGTAATCCAATAATCTCTTGGAATTTTTTTCAAGGTACGTTGGAGATGTGGAAAATAAGGTGATCCAGATTATTTTCGGCACAAAATGAGATCGGAGATATAATAAAGAAATGCACAGAGATATCGCAGATATTCAATAATATAACAAAAATGTATCGGAGAAGCAACCATAAACACAAATGTATAGTAATACATGATTTCTATTAACGAAAGAAATGTAAAGAGACTGTAAAAATACAGAGTGGAAGACTTGCTAGAATGGTGGCAGCTTATCTCTGAAAAGAGATGTGACGGCTACTCACATTCGTAAGAAGATGATTACAATGAGGCTCTGAAGGCCTTTTTACAATAAGCGGGAATGCCAAAAACCCTAGACATCCAAAAACCTAACCATGTGAGATGAAGCGCCAAAAGTCATGTGGGCCCCGTTTTGGTAAGTGAGTACATCAACTTCCCGGGGTCGTAACTTTTGCATACGATCTCTGTTTTAGGCATGTGATAGCTCATTGGAAAGGTATCGTAGAGGAGATTCATTTTGGGGGATCAATAATGCCTTAATCTATCATTAAGAACCTCGATATTGAAAAACCTTCATTTGGGCCCTCAAAATGGCCCCGAAAGTTAAAACCTGCTAAAAATAGTAAATTGCCAAAATTGCCAGAAAGTCGTTTTGATCCATTTGGAAAAGGTGGGTGTCCACCGATATCCATTTGGATCAATCCTCCATCCTTAGGGAGAAATGGTCTCCATTGCGTTGAGTTCCCAGGGGAGAGGGAAAAGCATTTGTTGAATCTACATCTTGGTGAGTTGCTTGTCTTGCTGGAGACGTCGCGCTGCTCAGTTTGTGGAAATCTGTCATGAACCTGTTGCGGTTGAGGCTACTCAACAAGTCTAGATACATGAGAGTATGATGTGCAAAAGGAATTTTTGCACTTTTTTGCAGCCTTGTCGACCTGCTTTTGTTGGATAGAAGGTGCTTGGGGAAAGGCTGTAGTGGTTGCAGTGTCCTTTTGTTCTCCTTTTGAACAGATTGTGAAGAAGTTGAATTTTGCAGTATGAGATACTACCTTGTGACACTTTTTAGGTGGAACAGTAGTCGGAACTACCTATGGTATTTTTTAGAGATGACCCCCCAAAGTAACAATGACACTACGGGGTCGAGACTCATAAATAGTATGGTGTATCCATATATATGGTTGGCCCAAGAAAACATCACAGACATCCAGTGGGGCAACATCACATAATACCTCATCCTTGAAGGGTTGGATGCCGTATGACAATTGGCATTGTTGGTTGACATGGAGATCTCGTCCTTGTCGAAGCCACCCGATGTTGTATGGTTGCGGGTGTGGTGTTGTCGACAATCCCAACTATTTGACGACCTCTACTGAGATGAGGTTCTTCTGGCTTCCGCTATCAACAATAAAATGCAGCGGGGTCCCCTTCACCCATATCTGTGATTGAAAAGGGTGCTCCCCCTCTTCAGGATCTGTTGGTTCTTCTGGTTGAATTGTTGTGGTCACGAAAATAGAAGTGGGGTGTGCGTCAATGATCTGTCCTTTACCATCATTTTCAGAATCAAATTCTGAATCAGGGTTCGGCTCTTTGTCTTTGATCTCGGCCACCAATGACTGTTTTGAGAAACATTCATCGGTGTTGTGCCAGGGGCTTTTGTGGAACTCGCACCATTTTCCGGTGTCCTTCTTTGTCTTCTCGTGACCCTTCTTTTCTTGTGTCTTGGACTAGTTTTCGGGAGACTTCTTGTTAGGGTCATCTTTGTCATACTTTGGTTGTTGCGGATTTGAAAACCTGAATTCCCATTTGTTCTGTTGCTTAAATTTCTGCTCAATTTTAACAGCATATCGATAAGAAGCACCGAGTGATGAGATGTCCAGAAAATCCATTTCAGTTTGGATGTATTTGTGTAGAGCCCCACAGTATTTCAAAACCAAATGTCACTTGAAGTCTTTGATACCCAGCTTGGTGCACAAGGTATGGAAGGTATTGGTGAACTCCGGAACTGCTTGGCCCCTCTCTTGCCATAGTGTGTTCCATCTCATGTACTGGTCCTCATAGTTTCCAACTGGGTAATACTGTTCTTTTACCGCATCCACAAAAAAATCCCAAGTGGGATCGACCCCATATATTCCAGACCCCTCTGTGGAACTTTTCTCCCAGTAATTTTCCCACCAATGTTTGACATGAGGGAGATATTTAAGGAGTGCAAAGGTGATCTTTTCTTTGTCGAAAAAATTGTGAACAGAGAAATAACCTTCCAGCAGAGTTAACCATTTTTCTAGGGCTTCTGCATCTATCTGTCCTTCAAATACAAGAATATCAAAATTAACTTGTACCTTGAAAGGCGAGGTGCCTCCAAAGTGGTTGCTTGATGAAGATGCACCTGATTCTATCGGCAGGCATTGAAGGATGTGGGAAAAATTCTCCATCATTTCGTCCCTCTGTCGCGTGAGAGCTTGCTCAAGCAACAGATTGATAGGATCGTCTGCTCCGTCGTTTTTCTTTTCTTCCTCCATTGAGGGTTTCTTGGGTGTGCGAGAGTGATTGTATTCAAGAGAGACAAGCTCGAGACCCAAATTTCTATACTCAAACCTCATTGAGGACATGCACTGAAAAAAAAAGATCAAGAGCAGCCTGCTCTTATACCACTGATCCAGATTATTTTTGGCACAAAATGAGATCGGAGATATAATAAATAAATGCACAGAGATATCACAGATATTCAATAATATAATAGAAATGTATCGAATATGCAACCATAAACACATATGTACAGTAATACACAATTTCTATTAATGAAAGAAATGTATAGAGACTGTAAAAAATACAGAGTGGAAGACTCGCTAGAATGGTGGCAGCTTATCTTAGAGAAGAGATGTGACGACTACTTGCATTCACAAGAAGATGATTACAATGAGGCTCTGAAGGCCTTTTTACAATAAGCAGGAATGCCAAAAACCCTAGACATCCAAAAACCTAACCCTGGGAGATGAAGCACCAAAATTCATGTGGGCCCCGTTTGGGTAAGTGAGTACATCAACTTCCCGAGGTCGTAACTTTTGCATACGATCTCCATTTTAGGCGTGTGATAGATCGTTGGAAAGGTATCATTGAGGAGATTCATTTTGGGGGATCAATCATTCCTTTAGCTATTATTAAGAACCTCTATCTCGAAAAACCTTCATTTGGGCCCTCAAAATGGCCCCGGAAGTTAAAACCTGCTAAAAATAGTAAATTGCCAAAATTGCCAGAAAGTCATTTTGAGCCATTTGGAAAAGGTGGGTGGCCAACGATATCCACCTGGATCATTAGGGCACTATAGGAAGCAATGTATATCCAAAAGCATTGAGAGATGGAAGGGATCTAAATATTCTCCTTCTATAGAAGAAAAAACCTCCTCGGAAGAAGGAGGGGATGTGTACTTGGCTTCATCAAGCACACATGCAGATCATGAGGCATGGTTGGTTGACTTAGGTGCATCCTTTCATATGACTCCCCACAAGGAGTGGTTTTTTGAATATGAAAGGTATGATGGAGGTGATGTTTTCCTAGGCAATGACTCGATAGCCAAAATCATAGGATGAGGAAAAGTCAAGTTGAATCTCATGGGTGGAAGGATTTGCAAGATACCAGATATATAAAATATGCAAAACAGAAATAAAATGCTAGAAATGGCAGAATAACAGTAAAATATCCAGCATAATCTTCACAATACACATAAATGATATAACAATAGCAATAGAAATAGCACTTTGATTCAGAAAGCAATGTTCACAGGCCTCTTCGAGGGGGCAACCT
>ML776867.1:1981441-2003938 GCA_009831015.1 Picea engelmannii
GTTCATGAGGCTCTGGAAGGTGGAGGGGGCGTTACACAAACCAAAGGGCATGACCAAAAACTCATAGTGGCCCTCATGAGTGTGAAAGGCGGTCTTGGGAATGTCGTCCTCTTTCATACGTATCTGGTGATAGCCCTAGTGAAGATCAAGTTTGGTAAAGAATTGGGCGCCACTCAATTCATCCTGGAGGTCATCAATGACAAGAATGGGAAATTTGTCTTTGACGGTTAGTTTGTTGAGAGCATTGAAGTCAGGACACATTCTCCAAGAACCTTCTTTCTTCAGTACCATGACAACCGGAGAGGAGTAAGGGATCGTACTAGGATGGATGATGTTGGCAATAAGGAGTTCTTGGACCATTTTTTCAATTTAATTTTTTTGTGCAAAGGGGTGGCAATATGGACATATATTGGGGGGGAGGCTTCCTGGGACAAGGGGAATGGAATGATCATGGACACCGTGGGAAGGAGGGAGTCCTTGGGGAGTGGAAAATACCATTTGATGTTTAGAAAGGAGGGCTTGGAGGTCTTGGGGCACTGGTGGGGTGTCTGTGGCTTGTATGGCGTGGAGTTGGGAAATGACACCAGAATGACCTTTTTTGAGCATTTTTTCCATGCGATGAGAACTAATGACCTCAAGTGAACCAGTAGTGATGCCTTGAAATCTATATTGGTGGCCTCCTTGGTCGAATTGCATGGTTAAGTTCTGAAAATCCATGAGAATGGGACCCAAAGTCCTTAGCCAGTCTGCACCCAACACAATGTTGCAATCGCCCATGTCAATAGAAAACATATGGGATTTTAGGTGGTAGTCACCGATTTGGAGACGCACATTTTCACAGCGCTCACCACATTTCATAGAACCACCGTTGGCAATCATGATTTGGAAATTGTTGACAGCATGGATGTAGCAATGGGTTTCTTGGGCAATGCAGCAATGAATAAAATTGTGGGTGTTGCCACTATCAACCAGAATGATGACCTTTCGGTGCTTGATGTAACTGATTAACTTGAGGGTTTGGGGGGCAGAGAAGTTGGTGAGAGCATTGAGGGAAATGATCGGTTCCACTTCAGGAGGGTCAGAGGGAGGGTTTATGTCAGTGATTTCTGGTGACTTGGGCACAAGGGGAGTGTCAACATCCTCTTCCGGAATATCCTCAAAGATGGCCATAAAAAGATTTTGTTCCTTACATTTGTGGCCTAGGAAATATTTTTCATCACAATTATAACAGAGGCCTTTGAGTTGGCGTTCGGCCATTTATGCCCTGGTCAATTTTTGGATCTTTAATGGGGCAGAGGGAGTAGTGGGGTTTACTTGTTTAGGGCGAGGGATAAAGGAAGGCTTACGATTTTGAGAGGAAATAATTTTTTGTTCTTCTTTAGATTTTTTGGTAGCCTCCACCCAAGTCGTAGGTCGATCCATGAGGACATGGGCCCGAATCTCCTCCTTGAGGCCACTGATAAAACACTCTCAAAATAAAGTATCAGTCATGCCCTCTGTTCGAAAAGCCAGTCGCTCAAATGCAGCTATGAAGTCTTCTACTGTGCATGATTGCTTCAATTTTGTTAAATGGCCCAAATGGTTGGTGTCAGTGTCAAAGCGTTCATAAAGCTCAGCCACAAATTGGGTCCAAGCAATATACCCTTAACGGGAAGTTTTTCTCCATTGCCAGCGTTCTTGATCTAGATGGAGAACACCATACCGGAGTTTGGCCAAGTCATCTGTAATGTTGTAGAGAGAGAAATAATGTTCCATTTGGGTGACCTAACTAGTGGGGTCTGAGCCATCAAATTTGGTTACATCCACCCGCGAAAGGTGTATGTCCCATTGAAAGTGATGGGGTTGAAAGGAATGGGAAGAAGTTTCACCTTCAATCTTTTTACGTGCATCAGGAAAAGAGTCATCGGTAGGGATATTGAGTTTTGTGCAGAGTGATGCAAAGACAGATTCAAGCTGGGTGGTTAGTTCATGTTTGACTTCCACCATTGCGGACTACATGGCTACATTTACAGATGCATTTATGGATGCATCATGGAAGGAAATAGTAGCACTGAGTTGTTGCACTTCTTATTGGGTCTTGAGGAAACCAGATTGCAAGGTGTTGAAGTGAGACTCTAGTTCTTAGCTACGGGTATGGGCCATGAGGATGGGTGAACTGAAAAGGGAGCGAGCGGGGTCAGAAATTTTTTGCAAAAAAATGATATGGATGAATGTGATAAGGGAGAAGAGATGAATCTAATGGAATAGGTCTCAAATAATGGTGAAAACATTTCCAGACTTTTTTTTTTTTTTTTACAGCTGCAGGGTTATACTTTGGTCTGAAGAATGTTGCAGTGTTGGAATCCCCAAATTCTAAACCAGAGAGAAATGTGTATTTACTTAGCAACCCGAACACAGATGCACGGCAATAGATCTCGTCAGTTTAATTTTTTTATGTTTATGTTTATGTTCCCCAAGGGTTAGGTATTCAAGGGTTCTACAGACAAGGGTTTTCCTTGTGCTATAGCTCTCTAATATGCGTGCGGGGTCCAACAGTAGTACTCAGCTCAATATCATAGGGAACTAACTAAGGAGGATAGATCGTACCCTTATCCGTACTACCCGACTACCCAGGTACTAGAGAGTATCTTCCCAAGTGATGTTCTCGGTGACACTATAGAAGTTTGGCGGCCGATAGGTTTATCTAAAGAGGGCTTCAGGAAATCTAGGCCGATCCATACACAGGTGTTGTCTGATGCGCTACCACTCGAAAGGGTACCAACAAGGGTTACAAGGGTGGCCAACAGATGTGCGCTTAAGAACCACTTGTATTTCCTGTGTGTATGAATCCCTTAACCGCGGGTTTATGCGCGTAACGACAGATCTTTGTGGCTTAAAGACGTTGGAATACATCTCTACCCTGAAAAAAAATACCCACAATTTCTGCCAAGGAAAGTGCTCTGATACCACTTGCAAGATACTAGATATATAAAATATGCAGAACAGAAATAAAATGCTAGAAATGGCAGAATAACAGTAAAATATCTAGCATAATCTTCACAATACATAGAAATGATATAGCAATAGCAATAGAAATAGCACTTTGATTCAGAAAGCAATGTTTATAGGCCTCTTCGAGGGGGCAACCTCCAATCGAGCAGCGCTCTGTTACAATAATATCCAAGCTAGGGTTCTCATACCCTCGACCCTTATTTATACTAAATATGTATATTAAGAGAAGCATCTAGAGGAAGATCCTTCTAGAAGCGGAAGCTTCTATTAGGTCTTCTTACATCTACCTTATTCTATTTTATTAAAAGGCCTTATTAATATTGACCTTTATTACATTTGAATACATTGATCTACTTATGTGTGGGTTAGGACCTTAACAGGATTAGACCACTTCACAGTGTTTTGCACATCCTAGGATTGGCTAGAAGTTTGATTTATGTAAGAAAAATGGATGATGTAGGGGTAAAAAAAGTTTTTGAGAAAGAAACTTACAGTATGGTTTGAGGAGCAATGGTGTTGTTGAAGGGAGTTCAGATTGGAACTCTATCTAAGATGCAGGTAAGCACTATTAGTGATGGGTGTAATAGTTTCATTGTTCATGAGATTGGAGCTGCAGAAGAAAAAACTCCTATAGTGTCTAGAGAAAACGTTATGTTGTGGCATAAAAGACCGAGACATATTGGAGAGAAGGCATTTCGACTACTACATGGTAAAGGTATGGCTGAAGGTATGTCTAACTACTCCCTACATTTTGATTTATGTGAACATTATGTATATGGGAAGCATAATCGGGTAAGATTCCCTTCTGGTGCAAAGAGGGCAAAGGGAATTTTACAGTTGGTGCACAGTGATGTGTTTGGACTCCATGTAGAGTTCCCCTTATGGTTCTTGTAAATTGCTTTGCTATTGTTGTAGTATTTAAATGGTTTCTAGGCTTGGACATTACGTCAAACAATTTTCCTTCATACCCAATTTCACTATAAATTTTATTTGACTGTTGTTGTTTTGTTGTGATGTTTTCTTGTGATTTGTTTTAAAATATTTCCAGTGGATAATGAGAGTTTGATGCCAAGAAATTTTTTCACACGCCATGCAATTTTATAACAACAAATGAAAAATGGAAGTAAATCACAAAAACACCAATTAACATCAAATAAATATCACTAAATTGATATGATTTTGGTTTTTTCTCTTATCTATTACAAACTGACCATTATTAAAAACTCAGGTACGCCTCTCTAGAAAGGGAATAGATCCCATCATGAAAATTTTGTCCCAAAAAGAATACATCTCTCTCCCAACCATATGAAACTTTGTTTTGGAGTGAAATAGGTGTCTCCCAACGAAAAATTTAGGTCCACATATCTTGCAAATCCATCTAGCAAGGAAGATGGCTTTCCCAACAAGGTTATTCGGCCCTCAAAAGAAAAGGACATGACCCATATACACTCAAATGCTTCCCAACATTGATATAATCATCCCAACATAGTGTAACCCATCCCAACCTCAAGATATCATGCCCAACACTGATATAACTCACCCAACAGTGTGTAACTTGTACCAGCCTCAAGATATCACACCCAACAAGGAAACGCAATTGCTTACAAGAAGAAACTTGGCCCCAAAATGAAAATATTTGACCCCATCAATGAAATTCATCCCACAATAGATGGAAATCGATCTCAAGGTAAGGTAACTCGGCCCATATTCCAAAATCCATGTCCCCAACAGTGAAATCTCCCACCAAACAATCTTACTTGGACCCTTTGATGATAGATTTGACCCAACAATAAGAATTGTTTCCCATCCTCAAGAAACATGCACCCAACCTCAAGGATATGTGCCCAATAAGTGTCTTCATCCCCCAATACAAACAAACTCATATAGGAGATGATTAAACTCATCAAAAATAAGGAGATTCCACCCTCCAAAATGAGATCTCGGCCTCCTCAATAGAACTTAGCCCTCATAAAATAAAAACTCAACCACCAAGTGAAAAACGCATATGCCACGATGAAATACTCTGCCACACAGAAGCAAAATGAAGAAATATGAATGATCCCTTCTCTATGATCGACTAGGGTGGATAGTTTCACCACCAAACCCAATCCCAAACTCCTCTAGGGTTTTTTGTCCCAAGAGCCAAAGCCACAAGAGCTCTCTCAATTTCCTTATATAAAAATATCAAATGCATGATGAGAGAGGGTGCCCTCATTCTCCTTTTATTTCCTCGGTGACCCTTTTCGAACACTTTTTACCCTTTTAATAAAGTAAAGTGAATTAATAAACTCAAGTCACTTAATACACCCTTTTTAATTAATTACTCAATGTCACTTTTTAGAAAAGTTACTTTTCCACTCCAATGACATTAAATAATTAATAAATCCTCTTTTTCCAATGATTATAGCCTACAGGAATCACTTAAGCTATTACGTTCATCAACAAGAGAGATCGTTTGGAAAGGGACATTACAGTCCTCCCTTCCTGAGATTTTGTTTTCCTCAAGAAAATGCAAGTTAGGATGTTGCAAGACCTAGCCGCCTTCCCACATGGCATCCTCTGTCGGCCAATCCCTTCACATGACACGGTATTTCCTGATCACTCTACTCCTCAATATCCTTCCTTGAATATCCAAAACCTCCTCGGGAGTCAATATAATAGGTCCCCTCTCATCTAGTGGTGATAACTCAATGGAAGCGGTAACATGTAGTCCCCATGCCTTCTTGAGGCATGACACATGGAAAACACTGTGAATTTGGCTACCCTCTAGAAACTCTAGCTCATAAGCTACCTCTCCAACTCTCTGGGTCACCCTGTGGGGACCATAGAGGTGTGGTGTCATCCTCTCAGTTCCACCTCTCCTCAATGGAAATGGTATATGTAGTTTCACCCTCAATAAAACCATGTCTCCCATCTCGAAATTGTGCTCCACCCTATGCATGTTTGCATACTTTCTCTGCTTATCATGGGTTGTATATAAACTATCATGAGGGGTTTTGTATCAATTTTCACCTAAATGTAACCACTCTATCCATGACCTCAGATATTCATGCAGATATCTATCAGTCTATTGGTTCATCATCTCTGCTTGACCATCCTTCTAAGGTTAAAAACTAATATTGGGAGTCAAACTTGTGCCTACAAATATGAGCAACTCCTTCCAACATGTGCTATGAAAATTGTTGTCATGATTACTAGCAATGACTCTAGGATGCTCGTGAACTCTAAACATCTCCCCAAGAAATAGATTTTTCACTCATGATGCCTTATACTCCAAATAAGTCACCAGGAAATGCATGAAATTTGATAATTTGTCAATCATTGTACACATATTATCTACTCCCTGCACCCTCAATAAACCTGTGATGCAATCTATAAACATGATCTCCCACTCTCTCTTAGAAATGGGAAAATATTGTATCAACCCTAATATATGAGTGTGCCCCAACCTTCTCTGCTGACAATTCGTACACTCCCCCATATCTCCCAACACATTTTCCACAAAATCCCTCCATGTGAACCTCTCTCGGGCCTGCTTATAAGTGGTAAACTCACCAGGGTACCAAACTAGTGTTGGGATAAATATATACACTATTAATTCCCAATATTAAATTTTCAACCAGGGATTCATAGAATTAGAGGTTCAAGCACAAGAAATGTAGGATTGGAGCCTAATCTATCCTAATTTAAAGGTGGCGACAATATGAAAAAACTAATCAAAGTAAACCAAACTGTAGGAAATTAACACTAAGGATTCATCATTGGGATATAGAAATAACTTAGTGCTATAAAGGCTTAGATCATAGTCTTTCATGCACTCACGGTGATGTTTGTGTGATTAATCATGATTAGCTTACTTAAGTTTTTTGTCCTTCAATGATTATTTCCTATAGCGGATCCAGACTTAAATGCAATAAAAGAAACAAGCAAATGAAAATGAATTCAATTGGAAAGAAATAAACTAACAATTTAGGTAGAAGCCCAAAGTGGGGAGGCCATATCTCACAAGTTAGACCTCTAATATTTCCCTTGGTGATTGGAACTATGTGGAATTAAAGTGCAAGGAATCCAAAGGTATTAAAAATAAAGCTAAGTGCAAGAAATAAAGTGCAGGAAAGCTATGAGAAATCCAAATTGAAGCAAACTAGCGAAAGACAATCAAACAAATAGAAAACAAATTATGTGAATGAATTTTCCTCAGAAGACACACCCAAGAATGGAAAGTGAAGTTGTAGATCGGGGTTGTGAAGTGCAGGAAACATAACTCAAAAATTAAATGTGGAGTGCAGGAACATAGTGCAATGCAGGAACAATAATAAAGTGAAGGAATAGTAGTGCAGGAAAAGAACAGAGTTTACATTTTATTTAGTTTTTTACTATTTTGTAAACACATTGGAAACTAATGAATACTATTTTCCCAAGACTAATGAATATTGTTGTCCCAAAATAGATCACATGTGAAACATATCAGTGGTTTTATGACTGGAAATGAATAACAAATATATTTGCAAAATTGAAATGGTATTGCACTTGTATTGCACTCAAATAAGGAATTGATCTTGGGTGTTTAATAATCTGAATGTATCTAATAAACACAAATTCATAAACTAGGTTGCATTACAATTCGAAATAAAAACATGCATAAGAATTCTAGAAATGCAATTAATTAAAAAAAAATCTACTAAACAAGTTAAAACATGGAAACACTTACCCATACTGAGGGGCCCTTCTTAGATGGTCAGTGATGCATGAGAACAATCATATCAAGCCAAGGAGATGCACAATAGATCAGAAACAATCATCTTTTCATTTAATCATGGAACTTTGTTTTTACATGGCAACAAACTCCTTAAAGTTTTCTCACAAAAAACAAATTTCCCTCTTACAAAAACTTCATGAAAATAATGAATACACTTCTCAGCCATATAAGGCTCTTATTTATACATTAAATCCATGGAGGAATGGATAAAACCAAATTCCCAAACTCGGAAAACAATTTTTACAATTTTAGGATAAATCTCAAAAAATCTAGGTTTTTCATCAATTTGGGCATATTCGAGTTAGATATCCACCCATATCTTCTAAAACAATTTGAATTTTGAAAAAGTGTCTAGGTTTTATTCAATTTTCCACATTCTAGACAAAACCCATTTCGTAGAATTTCTAGATCTGATACCATCTGCATGAAAATCGAGGCGCAAGTTGGTAGTTTGAGATTTTTACTAATTTTGGCATAATCATTCCCCCTGAGTTGGAGGTCCACATGTGCGAGATGGATGAATTATAACACATGCTTGCATTTCGACGTCGTTTGGAACAAAACCCGTGTCCCTGATTTTCCTCTAGAAGCATTCCAAATTTTTAAACGATATCTGGTACTAGATGCCTGTATGATGTTGGTACCGAATGAGCACAGGTGACAAATAAACATTGGTACCAGATGAGCGCAAGTACTGGATGATTGCAGGTATCGGATGATTGTAGAACCTCCTGGCACCACATGACTTGGAGTGTGAGTATCGGATGAGCATAGGTACCAAATGACTGTGATGGTATTGGAACAGGAACAAGGACAGTGTAGGTATAGGAACAGTACAGGTACCGGAATAGGGACAGTGTAGGTACTGGAACATGGACATGTTTCTTGGACATAGAAACATAGGATTAAACCATCATCAATAAAATCATGTTAAAAGCATCTTTAATCACTTAAAAAGACAAGAAAACAACAATAATTAACCACAAGGTAGAATGGATGTAATTAGTGGTAAGTGATGGGATAATGGCTATAGAATGTATCAATAATGTGGGAATATAGCTTATGAATGGAGGTTTTACATGGTAGAAAATATGACATATTTGGAGCCCAATAGGGATGATTTTAAGGATGGAAGTTTATTTTAAAATGTAGAAACCTTAGCGAATATTACTAATCCTTTATATGCCAACTATAAATGTTTGGCGATATTTTTGTAAAAATATTCAAATTTCTAAGGATTTTTTATAGTTTGTATAAAATTTTGGCTATTTTTAAGTTAAAATAATTTTATCCTATAAAATTTGAGCGAATCATTTTTATAATAACGAATCTTTTTTGGGGAAAAACCATGGAAAATTAACCCATGAGCGAAATTTATCCCCTAAAATCATCCCTAGAGCCCAACAACTATCATGTATGATGTGAAGCACCCTCTACTCATAGCACTGATATGTGAGGTGCTAACACAAGAATTCACCTGACTGACCATGATAAGTCGGGAAAACATAAGCTACATAAACTCGATCAGCTCCTCAGAAGACCACTTCTTCAAGCAACCAATCCTAAGCATCACAAGAGTAAACTCTAGAAAGTGAAAATTGGCCATCTCCTTTGTATCGGTTGTCAAGTTGTCAAACACTACATTCCCAGGATCCCAAGATAATATATGAGAGTAACCATCTTGCTGAAGCAGAACCCCTATGATCATAACCATTTGAACTCCATCCTCATATTGCGCTCTCCTCCCATTATAACCAATATAATGAATCATACCCAACCAAGTCATCTCAGTGAGGTCAGAACCTGCCAATCCACGGTTATACTCGATCATGGGTATGGTGAGGGAAAAAAATATCGTTCCATATAGAAATAAAAACTCCACAAAACATCTCACAACATCCCCAAAACAATGCAGACCAATCACTTCCTCAACTTTTCTGGTCATCAACCTCACCTGAATAAATCCATTACTCAAATGAATGACTGGATCCCACCACCAAATTGGAATTTCACCATTCCCAATGATTGCTACAAATTCCAAATGAAAGAATTATGTCATGGAAACAATCCCACCTATCTCATCCAACTGACTCGGGTGAACCTCCCATGTCCCAATGTATATAATGAGGGCATCAAATAATAAAAATAGATTCCTTTGTCACTGCCTGCAATATTGGAAAGTGACTAGTGTGTTGGTCAACCACATGAAGGGCATGAACAAGAAATCATAATGAAGTCTGGAAGAACACATGTGAGTATCATGATCCCTGGCCCTCATCTAACGATATCCCAGATGAAGATCGATCATCAATAGATATGTTTTTCTCTAAGGCTCACCCATCCACTCACCAATCTTTGGTAACCTGAACTCAATGGTGTTCTTGAGGACTCTATCAGAGGTCTACCAAAACTCCATTGTACACTACCATGTTCCAATGAATACCCTTGCATATTTTTTCCTATCACTGAATCTTCATGTGCCATCCTATATCTTGTAGGAGCTACTATATCCATCATTCTATTGGTTTCACCTGAACCTGTATCCCTTAGTGTGCCCATGATTATCATATACATGTCCACCCAATCCATGGATGCATATACTTCCTTGTGGGTTGGTCCACAAGGAATGTGCTCAACTATATCCTCCATAGCTAAGTCATGGGCCTTTAGTGGGCTCTCCAAAATAAATGGCTCATGATCCTCGCACTGCAAAACAAGAGAATAGTCATAACCCTCTGCATTATACCTCTCATCAAGCACCTGCAACTCTGAATGCACCTAGGGAAGAATTGTCACAAGAGGCTCCTCCCTCAAATCATGGGTTCCACTCATGCCCTCATGTGTCACGGCTGCCAAATATGATGGAGTCTTTGTTGTGAGTGATGAAGAACATACCAAACTCAACTGGTAACAAAGCTCCTCAACCTCCCTTTTCTTGTCTTCAACGTACTTGAGAGCAAGTTCCCTATCCATGAACAGTTGCAAGTAATTTGATTTCATCTTCTCTAGTGCTTCTTTCATTTTGTGCAATTGATCACCAATGACTCGACCTTCAATTCCTTTTTTTCTCTCATCCATCTAGGTTTTCCAAACAAGATATTCAATGAACTTATGAGCACCATCTTCCCTTGTCAAAACTTGTACATTTTTCTCCTCTGTGACCAATAATTGGTCCTTCAAGTCCTGCATTGTTGAAGTCCTTTCTTCATATTCATCATAGTGGCATGGGTTATCCCACCATTGATTTTATATTTTTTTTTCCACTGTAAGAACACTACCTTCATCAAAACCAATTGGCTCACTAGATGATAGCATGCAATCTCCAAAAGGTGGGATAGCGTCATGATCAAGCATCGCTTCATCAAGGAGACTCTCCTCTTTCCAAGGCCTATCAAATATGTTCTCTAAGTTAACATCAACAAGACTTGTGTCCCCCATACCATCAGCAACATTTTCTTCTTCATCATCCCAAATCACAATGCCATTAATTGGTTCTTCTTCATCCCAAACCATAGTGTCATTAATTGGTTCTTCTTCATACTAAACCATAGTTTCATTCTACTATAACAAAATTGTATCAGTGTTATCTTCTTCCTTGTCTTACCAAATCTCCTTTGTGTTCTCAGGTTATAAGGCCCCATGAGCACCCATGTGCTTATTTGTAGGAGAAGAAACATATGAAGAGACAACATTTTCCTCATTTTTAGAAGCATCATAATCTTCATAAATTATTACCTTTTTCCTTGACACATTCACCTTCTTCTCCACTGATACTTGGGGTTCATACCACTTAGTATGTTTGATGGTGAAAAAATCCTTGAATGACATCACTGTGTGAAATACCACACCAAGCTCTTGATACTCCCTCAAACAATCTGCAAAGTCCTCATCCTATCATTTTTGTCATGTTTGTTTCCCCTTTGAATCACTAGATCTATTGTTCCCTGCATTGTTTTGATAGATTGTCAAAGAATCTCTCCCAACCATATGAAACTCAGTTCTGGAGTGAAATAAAGGGCTCCCACAACAAAATTTAGGTCCACATGGCTTGTAAATCCAACGAGCAAGGAAGATGGCTCATCCAGTAAGGTTATTCATCCATCATAAGCAAAGGACATGACCCCTCTACACTCAAACGATGCCAAGCACTGATATAACTTTCCCGACAGAGGATAATGTTGAGGGGTCTGGCATCCCTTTAACTCAACAGTAGGAACCAAACCCACCTTATAGGCCCAATTAGACTATGCAATGTTTGATGGGTGGAATGGTTCTCCAGATCTTTCGATCTAGCTAATTTATCAATGGGATTTACTTAGTGATTAACGTGATATCTTTCTGTGAAAGTTTATCCTTCATATTAAACGTTCTCTTTTGTCTTTTCGTTTATTAGATGAGTCTGATAAAACAAGGTGTGATGGTATAAACCAAGTGATATAAGGGTTTCTTAACTATTGAAGAAGGATGAGCCCAGGATAACCCTTGTTCTCTAGAATGTAGATAACGATATTCACACCTATTACAAGTCTAGTAATAATACATTAACTTGCTAGTATTTCAACAGTGACTGAGATACAATTATTGAAAGAAAATACACATCCAATAAGATGAGTGCAAGAAAAATAGTTTCCTTAGCTGTACCATCAATCAGACATTAACACAATGATTTCATTTTCATCATTAAGAACAAAAGAATTGTTAAAATATTGAAACAGATAGATTTATCAATAGATTTAGAAACTCTTACTCGTTACAGCATCAACTACTGAAATAAAAGTTGGAAGTAGTTCCTCCTCAATCCAATCACATAAAGCCTTTGATGAAAAACAAATTTTTGTCTCTGGTTCTAAACAGAACTTCTCAATTAAGGGTGCTCAGAAATAGTTATTTACAATTCTCAAAAAGAGGGTCTTTTCCCCAAAACCATCGACTCCTTCTAAAAGGTCAATCCCCCTATTTATAAAGAATCACTAACTAAAAATAGCTGCTACAAGTTAGTGTTAAGTAAAACAAAATATCGTCATGTGGAGCTTAATCTCTTTGTTCTCTATAAATCATCTCATGGTTCTACTAGAGTGGATGACTCTTCTCGTATTCTGACCACTTGACGAAGAGATCCTCGCATGTGTTAGCATATGGGAATTTGTGTTGGTCCATCAAGGCTAAAAGAGTTTCCTTCACTTCTATTTCCCATTCTCTATATTTGATGACTTTGGCACTTAAACACTGCAGAACTACACGAGCCTTGATTGGATGTTCCATAAACTTTTTTGTTTGACCCAGTGTCATGCTTGCCAACTGCATGATCTCCACTCCCCATGCTAAGTCTTGTTCTAAATGTCGTTTGACTATGTCATGCAAGTCGACAAAGTCTTCAGGTGAGTTGAACTCTGGGAGGCTAATGTCTTTCATTTCCCAATTGATATTTTCCCAGCTTCTTCGCACTCGGCCCACCTCTTTTGTATTTCTCGATGAGGTTCCTAGGCCATGCTTACCCAATATTTGACTGTTTTCCTAATCCGGGAGATGTTGCTATCCATCAGCACTCGAATTCTATGCTTCTTCGTGTCTCGGCCCTTCTACACTATGCTAATGCAATCGATTCGTTCTGTATCTTGGTATGCCTTTTCACACCATCTCTCCACATCCTTACAAGTTGCTAGTGCCATAAGGGTATCTTCTTGATAATCAACTACACATGCAGTGAAGAGATGTCTTTCGCTCATGAAATTTGCATATGCATCTTGGAACTCACTCTTCAGAAAATTTGTGGCCTACGTTGAGTCTTGGTAATATTTTTCCAAGTGGCACAGATGGTCTAGCTCCTTCAGTGTAGTGGCCAGTTCCTTTTCATCTCGCTTTGCTCGATCCAATGTGACATCAGTGATAACCATCCTTGCGCTGATGATCTCAGGTGTCTTCGTGTTTTCTGTGTTGAGCAACTTCCCCTTCGTGGTGATGAGAATCGAGTTGTCCAACATGAGTCTTATTTTCTTGGTGGTCCTCCTCATGATGGATTTCTTCTTCCTTTCTTAAGTGATTGCCTTTATATCGACGACCTAATCAACTGGCTCAGGGATTTTTTGTTCTCCCCAGGTCAAAGTGTTGCCCAAGATTCCTACCGTATGTATTTTCTCTAGGACCAGCTCTTGTACTTCTTTTCTAGGGGAAAATTCCATATGTTCCAATGGCTCGACCTCCATCTGGTGTTCATTGACTGGTGAGGTATTGGCCAAAATTGAAGGGAAAATGACAGACTCAATACTTACTTGGTGATCGGCTATTAAAGTGTCAATATCTGGTTGTTGAAATTCCTATTTTTGTCCATATGAACCTAGATCATCCCTGGAGCTATCTTTCGAGGTCCTCGATAGGTCGATAAGTTCGGTGTATAATATAATTTTGGCCTCATGGTTTCCCTGCATAGGGTTTGGAATTGATGCATCGGGACTTGGAGCAGATGTCCCCCCTAGTTCTTTCTCCTCTGTAATTGGTATCAGAGTTATAACTGAGACCTCTGAACTCTCTTCATCACCATATATGGTTATTATATCAAACAAGGTATTAGGCACACTCGTTTCACCTGGTGTTCTTGGAATCTCATACTGGGTTGGAATGGTCACCGACAATCTGTCCTGTGGTGATGGAACTCTGGGATTTTCCAGACCGGTGGTTACCTCTAGTTGTGTTGAATCTGAGCCATTTAGCTCCTCTCTTATTGTGATTGGGTAGGTCGGGGTGATCCTCATCATTTCTACTAGTTTAGGATCGTTCTCTAGTTGTTGGATGACTCTTTAGGCTCCTTCTAGTAACAGCATCCCCCTCCTATGTGTCTCTGTGGCTTCTACTACTATGTTTTCTTCTCTAACCCTGAGAGATTCTTGAGCCATATGTTCTATCGTTTCAATTTTCACATCCATACTCATAGCTTTGAACCTAGTCATGTTCGGTTTAGATTTTCTCTGTAGTACCTCTTGTCAATCCTAAGCACATTCTGTAAATATCTCATCTTCAAACTTTTCATGTGTGTATAGCCAGTAGAAAGAAACTTGTGACACATGTTGGAGAACCAGGACTTTAGGGTCATCTTTGCGGAATCGTCTTATTAGGAACCTATATTCTAGTTGTCTCAAACCCTCTTGTTTAGCTTGTGTAGTGTCCTTCACTATGCAAAACCCTACATGGAAACCAAAGGGTATGAACGCTCATTTCTTGTCCTTAACCAAAGTGGTGTTATGGCCCTGTAGGATGGTATGGTAACAGATTTTGCCTACAATGAGACAGTCTAGGACATGAGAAGGGAGTAAATGTGGTGTGTCGATGGCCCCAAACACCCTGATATAGGTTGTGGTTTCGTCTAGGTACCAGTGGCCTACTTTTGAAATCATTTTCTTGGTCGCTACAGACATTCTTGGGCATTCATTTTTGAAAATAATGAAATAAATCTGAGCAATGAATTCATTGCAAATGAGAGCATAAGATTTCTTGTACCTATATTCCCACGGGATTTTGAAGTAGACATGTATAGGTATCTCTGCGATGTGCCAGCTCAGATTCATTTCGGTGAAGACATTCCTTGTGCAGATCACATCTAACAGATATGAGGCCATATGAAAAGAGGGTGCTTCTCCCTCCTTTGGTGACTGATCATGCAATATATTGGTGCTCAATTTCTTAGAGATGATTTCTCCCCAGTTGAAACTACTCTCGAAAATAACCATAGTGTATGTCAAGGGCATCCATGCCTCTTAGAACTTAGTGAAATCCTTTTCCCCGTATAATCGGAAAATTAGTGCCATTAAGTAGATATATGGCTCCCTCATATTTGTTTTCTTGTACCAGCCGTTGCTCCAGTTTGTAAATTTATTGTCTTCCTTCCACCAGGAGGCCATTAATCGGTTGGTGTCATGGAATTCATAGAACTTCACCATGAAGTCTGTGTTCAACCACTCTTCCAGGTCCCTAATCTTGTAATATTTTTGGACCTATGTCAGGAGAAAAACTCTGACACATCCGCAATTCTCATCATTGATTAGGAACTTCTTCGCATTTGTATGATCGATTATCCAACTCAGATTCTCAATACAGGGAAATACTGGAGTTCGGTATGCTACCATATGAAAGAACAACCGTTAGATATTCAGAAAAAATTGGTCGTGAGCACCCTTACATCCGGCTCATTGTGAGAAATAAACTCCGGGTAATCTTCCTGGTTAATTCTGTTGAACAAATATCCCCATTGTGGGATCATTCTATTTGATTCAGTGATTGATTTTGTATCCCAAAAAGAAGGGGTTTGAGCAAATTCCTTCTTAGTCGATGTTTTGATGACAAGTTCCACTCTAGGAGAAAATTCCAACTGCCTTGCAGCACCGGGAGAAGATCCTTCGCCAATCTTTGTTTCCTTCAATTTTGGTGCCCTTGGCAAGCGTCTGGTCGTTGGCTTCCTTGGATGCATTTTTTCCTGCAGGGAGAAAAACAGTATACACCGTGTTGCAGATAGAATGTTGATACTGTTGTAGGAAAATTTGCCTGCGGACAAGTAGATCAACCTCTAGAGCTTGACCTTAACCCTAGACAAAAAAATGCTTAACGTGGACACTGACTTCCTTTCAAATCTATCTAAGCCCAATGCATGAGAAGGGAGAATAACAGAAGTACCTTTTAATCGTCGTTTGTCCCTGCACACTCCGAGTTGCGCTCCAATCTTTTTCTCCTCGCTGAGGTCTGTGAACAAAACAAGATACGACCACTTCCTACTCTATTGACATTAGCTTGAAAACATATCTATCAATGAATGATAAGTTCATGTAACATCAGACACAAACTAGAAAGAAGCAGGCCAAGCTTGTCATATTAATGAGAATAACGACAGGAGTACTTACAATCGTAGATGCGAATGCGACAGCTTCGTCAAGTCCTCTTCGTCCAACCCTTACCTGAAAGATCCACAAATTGGATGACAGCAGCTTCACTGATCACTTCTCTTTGGCTGACTATCAATTTCCTCCAAGATCATAAGTTTCATATGTTCAGTTCTTCCCCCTTTTCACCATCATAGAGCCTGTTTATATAGGTTGGGAAAGGCTTAACCTCTTGAGTTATGTTTAGAACCAGTTAGGAACCATCTCCTTGGATCAGGGATCTTTGATGAAACCAAGAATTCGAGCATAACTGCCTTCTAATCTCGAATGATCTCCTCCTCATTCGACTCAACGGGCTAACAATTGACCCAGAATAGGGAGCGCTCCCAAAAAGGGGTATCAGAGCGTTATAGCACTCCTGATGTGCCTTGGGAAAGCGCCAGTGCTCTTAAGGTGAGAAGCGCTCCTCCAGAAGGGTTGAAGAGCGTTATAACGCTTCTGGATCATGGTGTAGGTGCGCCAGCGCTTCTCTAGCAGTATTAGAGGAGCGTTCCCCTTCCAAACCACTATTTCAAGTCTTCTTTCAGGTGTTAAGAGTTCTTTGATTCCAGTGGATCAGCTCTTGATCTTCAAATCAGTCATATGAGGTGTCATAAGTGCCACTTTGGTGTCATTATCATGGCATCATGTCTGAACATTGTTTACGACACTAGTGATCATCTTGCGACACTTGCAAAAGCTGTAGGGAAGATGCGACACTTACGATGATTGACAGGGACAATGCGATACTTAGCAATTTTGACATGTAACAGAATGCCCCCCAAAGTATGAAGCCAGAAGATACAAACTGATGACTGAAATACTTTGCAGACGTTCAAGAAAGGGTGTGGACTCAGAGAACCTGACAAAAGTTGCACATCAACATCCAACAAATATCATGACATATTTCAAAACCCAAGGCAGGCATACCTATGCTTGGATGATCAATACTTACAAGATATGGCCGCCATAAAATACACTGCGGATCCATAATCGTATCGGTAAAAAAGGCATAGCCACCGGAGATACACTGTGGATCTCTACTATAATAACCCAGACTGATCGTAGCCATGAAGAATACACAGTGGATCTACGAGATGACGAAACATAGCCACGACCAATACAAAGTGGATCTATGTGACAATGTATGTGTTCTTTGTCCAGAATTCCTTCGCAACCTGGGCGAAACATATATCAAGGTGAATTACTCAACCTAGGGTCTTCTTACCAATCCCCGTGTGATACGAATCTAACCACGTGAATAGATGTTTTGGTGTCGAACATGGTAGAAACCACTTGATTACCGGTCAATGAGGTAAACCGTTAACAAGTGAGAGGGAAATCACCATTAATGTCAATGATTCCCGAGGTATCCTAGTACATTCCGCCGAATGTGAATAAATGAGCTGAAGTCGAACATTCGTGGAATCATTCGATCAGAGGTCAATAATGTAAACCTACTGTCGGATGTGAGGAGGCCTGCCATTGAGGCATGTAGGTCCCAAAGTACTAATTAGTTTCTAAGTCCAGTTCCCAGATAATGTGTTGAAGTCGACAGGAATAGACTCGTCAAGGGAGGGCCTTGATGTATCCCCCATCAACGACACGAAACAGACATAGAGATGTAGTTGGTAGATCAAACGGACATGGAATGACACAGGTTTTGAGGCAAGATATTTACGATGGATGACTCTCAAGGCGGATACTTCCCTTGAACACTGAGGCACAACAGCTAAACATGATATGGACCAAAATTGTGCAATGGATATGGTGACTTGCGTCGGGTGACCCAAAGGAGTGAAAGGAAACTCAGAGGATTGGTTCAGTGTAGAGGTTCAGCGGATTATGATATATGCAAAGTGACAAAGTGTCGTGTTCAAGGGCGACTCTAAGAATTGCTAGAGAGTATTCTCAAGAGACTGCTTGGCTTGCTCCTTTCAATTTTTCCCGCATCCAGATAGATGAGTACCTCTTTTTGATTTAACGAGCTCGAGGAGGATAACACATGCTCGATATAACTCACCTTCGGTAAGTTCCTCTTCCTTTGTTTAACGAACCGGAAAAAGTAAGGGTTCGGTCCCATATGGGTCTGTCGATGTGTGTTTTAACAAGCCCAAAGACAGAAAACTCGAAGATTTTTCGGGATTATAGAGTTTGGAAAAACACTTAAAAAGAGAAATCTCTCAGTTCCTTTTTCGTACAGTAGTCCATAGAGACCGAAAAAGGGTTAAATTATCGCTCGAAAGACGCCCTTTCTAACCTTTTAACGAGTGTGAAAGGAAGCAAGATCACTCGACAATCTTTTCATATTTAGAGAGTCTGAAAAGGGCTTAAAGAAGACTCCAGGGGGGTTCCTTTTTCGTGTGATCGTGTCCATACGGGTCCGAAAAAGAGATAAAACTTTACCCGGTTGCGTTCTCATATTTTCGAGCTTGAGAACGAACTAAGACTATGCTCATAAACACGACAAAGTAAAAGATGTATTAGAACCGCCAATAAGCCTGCAATGCCAGAAACTAAAAACCAGGGATTAGTCGAGCCATTTTCACCATTAGAGAAACCCAAAAACAACTATGGCTTATGAAAATGAAATTTTATAAATAAGAATTGATTTGAAAAACTCATTTACCATTTCATTTGCAAGGATTTTGTGGAGTGTTGGAGAATCTCAATTGGAGCAAAACTTGTTCTTCTCGCTGCCGGAGCTACGATTGACCGTTTCGCCCACCGTCTGAACCAGGTAGGTGTTCATTCTTTTCTCTTTCAATTGTATAGTTTCAATTTGACCTTTATAGCATGATTGATTTAAAATACAAAGCCCTAGGTTGTCCATTTTTAAACCAAATCGGCCTCCTTCTAAAAGTTAATAAAAAGGGGGGAAATATTCATGAAAATGTATTGGGAAAGGGTAGTTATGTTGCCTACACCTTAACAAAAGATTGAATCGATCATTTTGACCAAAGAAACTCGCAAAAATTTCCCTCAATGGGCCCACGCACCCCCTCACAACGTTTTTTGTTTTTGTCATGTTTTAATCATTGTTTAACGAATGTTTAAGAGTGTGGTGGTTAGAAATGATGATTGATCACCTTTAGAAGTCATGGGGATTTGTTTTCATGCTTAAAAATGCTTTTCGAAAATTGCCGAAATCACAAAAACGTGGGTAATGATTAAAATTTTGAATTTTTTTTTTGTAGATATATTCGGCAACCATGATCGAGTGGAAAGAGCGGGAACATGAGATGGATGATATAGTTTCTCTACGAAGTCCCCGTACTCGGGCTACTTTGAGGGCCTGCGGGTTACTCAAGTTTTTCAAACTGCAAAAAATGAAAAGCGAGGTTTTACTTCTTGAGCACATTATTGGTCTTTGGCACATCACGGAACAGGGATTCTGTATTGGCGCACAGCTCCTGACCATCGAGTTGGAGGATGTGTACTTTCTGACCGGCCTCTCAAAATGAGGGGTCCCTATAGCTTTCACGGGGCAGAGGGCGTTACCTGAGCCGGTGGACGTGTATCTGGCACGTCATTGTGTTCCAGGAGCGAGGTTGGTAGGGGGCAGGATCCCTATCAAGGATGTTCAGGATCTGTCTATTCGATCCATATTGTTTGCTATCACTAGTGCTACTGGTAGCACTAGTGCTCATTTGGCTTCGAGGTCCCAGGTGGCTTATGGTGTTCAGTGTTTAGAGCCAACATTGTTCAACTGGAGTGCAGTGTTCCTTCGGAACGTGAAGGAACAAGTTTCTCGATGCAGGAACGGCCAAAAGAAGTTTGGCTATGGTTCTTTCTTAGTCTCATTTTTCTTGGAGCGCATCCCTCAGATGCAGCCTCAGGTTGCGTTGGTAGTACGACCAGTTGATGAGCCTCATATGGAGAGGTGGACTAGCCTATCCCCAAGGTTGGTTTCGGAGTCCGAGTTTCGTTTTACTGGTGATTTCTTTGCCTGGTTGAGGTGGAAGTTCCTCTGGATCGAGGACTTCCCGTACGTCGGTGTGGACTTCAGCGGGAGTATGGATTTGATTATGCCCGAGGGGGAAGATTGGGATGAGTCTGGTAAGAGACTAAGTTGTACCTTGTCTAGTTTGTTTTTTATGTTTTTGACGCATATGTATTTTTTTGTGTATGTAAGAGAGTGTTTGACAGATGTCTTGTCTTCAATGTGCAGATAGGGGAGCAGTGCGCCCAGTGGATATTCCGGTGCCAGGACGTCATGGTGGTGCCCCAATTGTAGCAGACCCAGTAGTACCGGTGGCGGGCCTTCGGGAGGTTGAGAGGAACCTCCAGAGCCTCACGATGGGTATCCCTCCTCTGCGGAGGGGGGACGTGCCTTTGCATCTGCAGCGGCACACTATAGGGGTGCCAGAGAATATCAATTCTCTGTTGAGGCGTGTAGTACGCACAGTGTTGTATTACTCACAACACAACATAGCGTGGGGAGATTAGAGTTTCCCTGCGATCATGTTTTTTTGTATGCCATGTCTGGAGATGTTGTATGGGTGGATGGGCCCAATATTTTGTTCTCTTACAGACTTTTTGATGTAATGAAAACATTTCAGTCACGCCATATATATATATATATATATATATATATATATACAGTTTCGAGTTTTATGATGTCGATGGTTTGTACATGATGATGTCTGTGATGTGTTTTAATTTACATGTAATATACAGTTTTTTCCTTTCCTTGAATCTTATCTGTGGGCTAAATACCGATCCATGATGTAATTTGCTAACGAGTCTGAAACACTATTGAGTTCTCTCGGAATGTGTCTGTATTCAATGTAATTGAACATTCGTTCAAGACGGCGAACTTGCAAGTGCAGACGTAGTAGGATAGGACTACGTATGGCGTAGATGCGGTTGAGTTGATAAACCACGAGTTGGGATTCTAAGTAAACAACAATATGAGAAATACCTAGGGAGGAGGCTTGGGTTAACAATCCAATGACAGCATGATATTCTGCCATATTGTTGGTTGCTGGTCCTAAACAGATGCCTCCTGAACTCACCACCTCGTCAAACTGATAAATAACCCATGCTGTCGAGGCAATGTTCCGGGTGTGTCGACTGGCATCATCCGCGAACCAAAAAAAGATAGGAAAGGCAGACGTCATCTGCGCATGAAAACATAGGCACAATCATGAGTGGCAACAGTAAAGACTCGAGCACGCGAAAGAAAAGGCACACCAAACTTAAAATACAATAATGTACAAAGTATAGATGCTAGGCGATCTAGGCATAGTACTTTTTAAGGTAAAGCCCATTTTGGGGCTCTCCCAAGGAAATTCCATCATGATCTACTAGCTCGTAAGCACCTCTGTGTAAAACATGCTTCACGATGTAAGGACCGTGCCACATAGGTTCTAACTTTCCTGTTCCCAATTTATCGTGTACTTGGTCATAAACGAGGGCTAAGTCTCCTTCTGCAAAAGCTCGAGGTTGGACAGATTTGTCATATTGACTCTTGATCCGTTTCTGATGTGCCTCATTAACGAAAGCAGCATCACGGCATGTTTCGTCCAGCTTGGATAGGTACAAGAATCGTTCTTCTTCCGCAGAAGTATGGGGCAGGAGTTCTACTTTTAATTTGAGTGATGGAATTTCGCACTCGATTGGTAAGACGGCTTCGATGCCATAGACCAACTGGAACGGAGTGAATCCAGTTGAGGTTTTCAAAGACGTGCGATAAGCTCAGAGAGCGGAAAATAGTTGTAAATGCCACGATGTCTTGTTTTCCCCTACCATGCGTTGGATCATGGTTTTTAGGACTTTGTTGATAGCTTCAACTTGTCCATTTGCTTGAGGATAGTAAGGGGATGAGTTTTCATGGCGAAA
>ML776867.1:2009534-2027508 GCA_009831015.1 Picea engelmannii
CGCCTTGGTGCAAGCTTCCACGCAGTAATTGTGGATTTACCCTCCAAGGAGCCCAAGTGAGTTTGACCAATGTCTGCTCCAGGTACAGTGAGACTTCCCGTCACCGTCACCTTGTGTAAGAACCTAAAGATTATGGCCACTAAAGTTACCAATTTGTAGTCAGCCCCTGGGCGGGAACAGTCGACAGTTCGATCCGAACGTACGGGCAGGGTATCAAGCCCGAAATCAACTAAGAAGCTTCCACGCAGCAATTGTGGATTTACCTCAAAGCGATCCCCATAATACGATCCAACCACCACAAACAGTTAAACCACGGAGGGTTAGTCCCCATAGCTTACCCGAATGCAACCTCATGCGTAACCCCTGTGTGAGAGGGGGATCCCAGGCAGACTTATATGATAAATGGATTTACTCTCCTTAACTCAGGACACTAATGTTTGTTTTGACAACTTTGGAGAGTTATGCTCACAGCCTAATCCAAAGTACTACACCTATTCTACTGTTGGTGGAGGATTCTAGCAAAGAAAAAGTTCTAGATAAATTTTAATTTGCGTTGATTTTAATGGTTGTTCTTTACGCAAAAGGGGTGCATGGAAGTGAAACGAATGAAATTATGACTCAGACCCGAAGAATGCATCGAACATGATAAACAATCATTTCCTTTCGATGAACATCTAGCTAAGGGAGAGAGAGAGTTCTTTCACTAACAAGCACAACTACGGAATGCTCTCAAACAATTCTTTTTCCCAATCAAATCTTGATGTAATGCAAAAACTTTTAAATGCCTTCCAATATGCTCAATCAATCATAAAGATATCTTTAATTGTTCACGTATAGGTGATGGTCAATACAATCACAATGCTTATCTTTGCTAATTGTCTTCTTGGTATGAACGAAAACCAAACTAGCATAAGCAATAGCAACGCAAACAATACACCTTTCGTATCAATCAAAATGAAAAAAGCGAAAAAAAAAATGAAACAATCAAAGAGAAAAACACAATTTTACACCCAAAAAGAAAAAAATTGAAGGATAAGTACCTTGACTCAAAGTGATATGAAGAGGTCTATAGGCCTTTGATGACCTTCACCGATGTTTTTTTACTCAACTGATGAGGAGAGAAGAACAAGGCATAAATCTCAAATTTCACTCAGCAGGGGAAATCTAAAAAATAGTGAAGGAGGCTGCAAGATCCAATCAACAAGATGTTTATCTTTCAAAAAGATAGATGTTTATATTCCAATCAATAAAAGGGAAGACAAATTGACTCACTAAATCACTCAGCAGAAGAACACAAAGGCAGAAATACAAAAAAAATGTAAATTTTGAAGTTTTCTGGGCCAAAGGAGGCTGGCGCTCTGTTGCCAAGGGAAAAGAGCGCTATAACACTCTGTGTAAGGCTACAAAAAGTGTTGGCACTCTGATAACACTAATTCAGGGGCGCTGGGGTCTAAAAGTTCCAGAAATGTCAAGAAAATTCAAAAATTGAAGTTTCAACTTGACAAAGATGCTGAGTATGATGGCACAAGGAGCCAATCATCACATGAAACTAATCAAGAAGGGGTAAACCAGGTCTGAAACAATCAAAGGGCAGAACAAGGTCAATGAGGAGAAAAACCAAAACAAGAGGTTTCGATTTGAGGCTATCTCCCCAGTGGAGTCGCCAGTTTCTGTTATAGGAAAATCTACCTGCGGACAAGTAGATCGACCTCTAGAGCTTGACCTTAACCCTAGACAGAAAAATGCTTAATGTGGACACTGACTTCCTTTAAAATCTATCTAATCCTAATGCATGAGAAGGGAGAATAACAGAAGTACCTTTTAATCGTCGTTTTTCCCTGCACGCTCCGAGTTGCGCTCCAATCTTTTGTTCCTCGCTGAGGTCTGTGGACAAAACAAGATACGACCACTTCCTACTCTATTGACATTAGCTTGAAAACAGATCTATCAATGAATGATAAGTTCATGTAACATCAAACACAAACTAGAAAGAAGCAAGCCAAGCTTGTCATATTAATGAGAATAACGACAGCAGTACTTACAATCGTAGATGCGAATGCGACAGCTTCGTCAAGTCCTCTTCGTCCAACCCTTGCCTGAAATATCCACAACATGGATGACAGCAGCTTCATTGATCGCTTCTCTTTGGCTGACTATCAGTTTCCTCCAAGATCATAAGTTTCATATGTTCAGTTCTTCCCCCTTTTCACCATCATAGAGCCTGTTTATATAGGTTGGGAAAGGCTTAACCTCTTGAGTTATGTTTAGAACCAGTTAGGAACCATTTCCTTGGAGCAGGGATCTTTGATGAAACCAAGAATTCGAGCATAACTTCCTTCTAATCTCGAATGATCTCCTCCTCATTCGACTCAACGGGCTAATAATTGACCCAGAATAGGGAGCGCTCCCAAAAAGGGGTATCAGAGCGTTATAGCACTCCTGATGTGCCTTGGGAAAGTGCCAGCGCTCTTAAGGTGAGAAGCGCTCCTCCAGAAGAGCTGAAGAGCGTTATAATGCTTCTAGATCATGGTGTAGGGGCGACAGCGCTTCTCTAGCAGTATTAGAGGAGCGTTCCCCTTCCAAACCACTATTTCAGGTCTTCTTTCAGGTGTTAAGTGTTCTTTGATTCCAGTGGATCAGCTCTTGATCTTCAAATCAGTCATATGAGGTGTCATAAGTGCCGCTTTGGTGTCGTTATCATGGCATCATGTCTGAACATTATTTACGACACTAGTGATCATCTTGTGACACTTGTGAAAGCTGTAGGGAAGATGCGACACTTACGATGATTGACAGGGACAATGCGATACTTAGCAATTTTGACATGTAACAGATACATACAAATGTGACCACCGAAATGATAAAATTAACACATACCTCTTCTTCGCACTAGCTTAACCTGGTTTTTCAATTATAAGAATCAAATGCAACTCTTGAGACGCTCTCTTCGCTTCTTCGACTACTCTCGAAATGAGAAACTTGTGTGCATAATGTAGCTGTTAGAAATTGTCTTAGTGATTTAAATGGATATAATACTTAACTTGTCACATCAATTATTCAATTCGGGGTGTAGGTGTGGTTCTACAAAATCTGCCGCCAAATCTGCATTATGCTTGAGATTTAAATGCAGTTGTAGGTTGGAGGCACAGGCGCAGGCTATAATGTGGTTCATAGGCAATTCAAAATTCACATTTTCTGATTGGCGCATAGGGTAGCAACGTATGCAGAGTGAAACATTAATTGGATTATTAAATGGCAGAATCTGATCTTATTGTGCACTGAAAACATTTCATCATTCCGCTAATTTAATGAGTGGATCGGGAGTCGGTGCTTTTCTTTAGACAATGTTCGTTGATATCTCTTGGAAAAAATTCGGATTCCGATCCATCTTTCCATACAGCGTTGGTGTGGAAATGCTAAATTGGAAGTGTGACTAGGACATGAGGAAACCTAAGGTGACTTGGGATGAAACTAGTCCGTATGAAATGCCTACATGGCAAAGACATGTGGCGTTTAAGATTGGCGTCTTCGTTTAATCATGTTATTCAGAATCAGGGATTTTCATTAGATAATTGTTTTAAAAAATAGGTCCTACCCTGCCAACGCCGAAAAAGTATCAAGGATCAGCGATCAGTGATAAGTTTAAACGAGTGTTCCCATATTACTCCCCTCGAAACTTGCCAATGTCGAAAATGCATCGGGGATCGGTGATCGGCGATGTGTCAATGCAAAAATTTTCCATGATCTAAATATTTGAGATTTCACTGACCCTAAACAAACACATTAGTAATCAGCTATCAGAGGTTCATCATGGTCCATGTCAATGTTTAGCCCTCTCATATTTCACTGGCGTCGATGGGAAATCATCCATTTCCTGAATCTTCTTTGCGAACAACCAACATAAATCTAATCCATTTTTTACCGATGTCGATGATACATTGATGATTGGATATTATTTTTACTATGTGGTCATTTTACTTGCTCGGATTTTTCCGACGCCGAACATAAGCGCGTGGGTCACAATTTTAGATGCAAATTCTTAGTTAAAATGCAAAGTTATATTTAGACACAAAGGTTTCATTTTGACAGGTTCAAATAAATCCAACTTGATCTATGATGAGACATGAAAATGAAATTAGTGATCCCTCCATAACAGACTCAATTCAGAAAGCCAAACAAAAGAAAACAAGTGGTACCCAAATGAAAAATAAAATTCACAAAAGCTTTTAGGGTGTGTTGAGCACTCAACAGGTAACTCGTCCCAGACTCAAGATATCATGCCCAGCACTGATATAACTCACCCAACATAGTGTAACTCATCCCAACCTCAAGATATCACACCCAACAAGGAAACTCGGTTGCTTACAAGAAGAAACTCGTCCCCCAAATGAAAATATTTGACCCCATCAATGAAATTCATCCCACAATAGAGGGAACTTAGCCCCAAGGTAAGGGAACTCGTCCCAACTACAAAAATCATTGTCCTTAGCAATGAAATCTCCCACCAAATAAGCTTACTCGACCCCTTTGATGATATATTCAAACCAAAAATAAGAATAGCTACCCAACCTCAAGAAAAATGTGCCATGTCTCAAAGATATGCACCCAATAAGTGTGTTTGTCCCACAATACAAAAACACTCAGCCACAAGATGATTAAATTCATCCCAAATAAGGATATTCAACCCTCCAAAATGAGATCTTGGCCTTCTCAATATAACTTGTCTCTCATAAAAGAAAAACTCAACCACCAAGTGAATCAACTCAGCCGCCACGATGAAATACTTCGCCACACTAAAGTACAATGAACAAATTTGAATGATCCCTCATCTATGATTGGCTAGGGTGGATAGTTTCACCATCAAACCCAATCCCAAACTCCTCTAGGGTTTTTCGTCTCAAGATCCAAAGCCACAAGATCTCTCTCAATTTTTTTTAGAAAAATATCAAATGCATAATGAGAGAGGGCACCCTCATTCTCCTTTTATTTCCTTGTTGACCCTTTTCGAATGCTTTTTACCCTTTTAATAAAGTAAATTGACTTTATAAACTCAAGTCACTTAAAACACCCTTTTTAATTAATTACTCAATGTCACTTTTTAGAAAAGTTACTTTTCCACTCCGATGACATTAAATAATTAATTAATTATCTTTTTCCACTGACTATAGCCTACGTGAATCACATAATCTATTATGTCAATCTCTTGGAGAGATCATTTGGGAAGGGACATTGCATTCCATCACTGAGAACATATGTGTACTATGTCTTATTTATAGATGAATTCTCGAGGAATACATGGATATATTTCCTCAAGAAGAAATCTAAATTCTTTGATAGGTTTAAAGAGTTTAAGGCTCTTGTGGAAAATGAAACAAAGAAAAGAATTAAGGTATTGAGGATGGATAATGGTGGAGGGTTCTACAGAAATTAATTTGAAAAATTTTGTAGGAAGTGTGGTATAGCAAGGCAGAATACTACTCCATATACACCTCAGTAGAATGGAGTTGTAGAAAGGATGAATAGGATGTTGATGGAAAAAGCAACGTGCATGCTTAGTGGTGTCGAGTTAGGACAGGAATTCTGGGCAGAGGCAGTGGGTATTGCATGTTAAGTGGTTAATCGATCACCCTCATCAAAACTGGATGAAAAGACTCCCCACGAGGTATGGGCTGGTAAGAAACCCTCTCTCACGCATCTCATGGTATTTGGGTATGAGGCCTATGTTCACGTTCTAAAGGAAAACATGAGTAAGCTAGATAAAAAGGCTGAAAAGTGTATCTTTATTGAGTATAAAGATGTTCTTAAAGGTTATAATCTTTGGAACCCAAAAACTAAGAAGGTAGTGTATAGTCGAGATGTGGTATTTATATAAATCAAAGATTTTTTCAAACAAGAATTCATACCAAGGAAGGAAGAACTAGAGAAAATAGATTTTGAGTTAAAGGATGATGAATCAAATTCTACAGAAGAATTGGAATTGGAAGAAGAATATCCTCATACTCCAATATTGAAGAGATCGGTTTATGAAAGAAATCAACCGGAAAGGTATACTCCATCTGATTTTCATTCAAATTTTACTTTGTCTATTACTGATGATGATCTTAGAACTGTTAGGGAAGCAGTGGATTCAAAGGATGGAAAACTCTGGAAAAAAAAAAAACCACGGTTGAAGAAATGGTAGTCTTGGAAAAGAATGAGGCTTAGGATCTAGTGGATTTTCCAACTAGAATAAATATCATTGGAAACAAATGGGTGTTTTAAAAAGAAGTTAAATGCATAAGGAAAAGTGGAGAAATACAAATCTCTGTTAGTAGCAAAAGGTTATTCCCATGTTGAGGGAATTGACTTTGGTGAGATTTTTTCTCATGTTGCCAAGTTAAATTCTATTATATTTATTTTATTTGTTGTTGTTGCATTTTATTTTGAAGTAGAACAGATGGATGTGAAGACAACATTCATACATGGATATATGGAAGAAGAAATCTATGTGAAGCACCCAGAAAGCTTTATTGTGAAGGGAAATAAAGAGCTTGTATGCAAGATGAAAAATTCCTTGAATGGGTTAAAGTAATCACCAAGGATGTGGTATAAAAAAATTGATATTTATATGTTGGGACTTGGATTCACAAGAATCAAAGTGGCTCACTATGTGTATTTCAAATTAATTGGTGATCATCTTATTTATTTGGTCTTGTATGTGGATGATATGTTGTTGATAGAAAACAACAAGGAGATTATCCAGGATGTGACAACTCAATTGTCCTCTAAATTTGACATGAAGGATCTCAGTGCTACAAATTTCATTTTGGTCATGGAAATTAAAAGAGATAGGGAAAACATGAAACTATGGTTAAATCAAAGGAAATATGTTGAGACAATATTGCAGAGGTTTAATATACAGGAATGTAAACTAGTCAAGGTTCATACTCTTGTAGGTGTAAAGTTGTTTGGGGATCAGTGTCCCAAGATAGAGGAAGAGGAAGAGGACATGTCCCATGTTCCATATGCAAGTGTGGTTGGCAGTTTGATGTATGTAATTATCTATACTAGACTGGACATTTCACATGCAGTGAGAATTTTGAGCAGGTATATAAAACTAGGGAAGGAGCATTAGATAGCAGTAAAAAGGGTTTTCAAGCATTTGCATGGCACTACTAGTTATGGATTGTCTTACCAAGAAAGATAAGGATTAGACAAAGTGTTATACATACATGGATTTTTGAATGCATATTAGGCTAGAGATTTGGATTGCAGAAGATTTACAAGTGGGTATGTGTTTAACCTATTTGGAGGAGCAATCAGTTGGATGAGAAAAAGATAGTCTGTAATGGCACTTTCAACTATAGAAGTTGAATACATGGAATTCACTCATGCAACCAAGGAAGAAGTATGGTTAAAGAGATTATTTTTAGGTATTGGGTTGGTACAACAAGTTGAAGGGATATATTGTGAAGTCATGCTGAAATATTTATGGCGAAGAACTCGGCTTATCATTCAAAGACAAAGCATATTGATGTTCAGTGTCACTTTGTGAGAGACTTGGTTGAATACAAGAAGGTGGAAACTTTGGATAATGGTGTTGATTCATTAAAAAAATATATGAGCACTGAGAAGTTCTCTTGGTGTAGAGGATCTATGGGTATTTTTTCCCTAGATTGTTGACTATGTAATTTTGTAACCCTGTGTATGTAAAGAAAACAACAAGTGGGAGAATGTTGGGTATGTGTTATATTATTTGAAAAAATGATCCTATGTATTGTACATTGATATGGGAGAAATTGGGGTTTAGTGGGTGCTTAGCACCCACCAGGAAGGAGGGTTGAGGGAGTTTGGGGGCGAGATCCCATGAGAAAAAATATTTAGTTTATTTTTGGTAGTTTTTTGTGTCCAGTTTTGGCGGTTTTTCGGCACATGGTTTTTGTCGATGGTTTTCTAATTCAGGTTGAGGAATTAGGGTTGTTGACCAATCTGGATCAATGGATTAGGGGTTTGGATTCCATTGGATCCTATATGTGTATTTTGTTGTAAAAAATGATGAATATGATGAATAGAATATTAGAGGTGTGGCTCTAGACAAGTTGTGATGCAGAAGCATCTCCCACGTCAAGCGAGCCAGCGTGGAAGCGAGAGACAGTTGGACAAGCCAGCACAGATTTTGAAATCACCTTGGAAGTTGTTGCGCAGTCTTAAATGAATTCATTAAGATGAGGCGCACTTGTATAATTTAATCGGACCTTGAGCAGTTCGCTCTCGTCCTTAGTAGGTAGGAGGCATTTAAAGTAGTTAATGCAGGTAGATAGAATTTAATTCTAGATTAGACAGTTTGAGACCGCAAGAGGGAAACGAGATATAGACACCCTCATTGTGCATTGTAACATTATTCGGAAGAAGGAAGAGCAAGAGCATGCAGAGAGCTGTGTAAGAACACCCATGTATAGACATTTGAATTAATAGAAAGAATTGGTTCAAATTCATGGTTTTTGTTGTTCTCTGTGTATGAATGATATGCTCATGAATCTTTGCTTCATGTTATACATTTTCTTTGTGTGTTGTGTATATGCTTTCATGTTTGAGTTTGAAGTCTGAAGGAAAGGAGGAATGAGTTTCAATTGTTTCTCTATCTGAGCAAGATTCCTGCAAGGAGTGCAGTCGAAGTGTCTGCAAGGAGTGCATTGACAGAGGGTTCAGATAGGTAGCATTTGTTCTCATTTCCGCAAAAGTGCAGTTGGGCACAGGGGCCGTGCAAGGAGTGCACAGGCAAAGCAAAGTCTCAGGGTTGCAGAACCTGAGTAAGGTGTGAGAGACTGTTGTTGCTGGAGTGCATAGAGTCAAAGGTATTCAGCACTTGGAAGTTTCTGAGAGTTTCCGCAAGGAGTGCGTGAAAAGATCCTCTTTGAGGCTCGAAGTTGTGAGAAGCTCAGGAGGAGTAAAGCCTTTGAAAAAATTGAGGGGCATCGGAAGTTTGTAGCACAAGAAGATAAGTCCAGGGAAGAGTCCTTGGTTTCCTTCGTAGAAATCATTAAAGGAAATAAACCAACGGTTAGGAATCTGTGGGGAGGATTAACGAAATCCCACCATCCATCAGATTTGCCAGAGAAGCGATAAGGTTACAACTACGTCCGGATTTCAAGCTCAGGAGATTGTGGACTACCGGATCGTCACACAGACACCCGTCAGCCGTTGGATTGACCAGGAGTTGCACGAGGGTTAAGATTCGTGAACGGGAGGAGGAAAGTTCCGACCCGAGGTGTGGCCATCAGGATTTCGGCATTTGCGAAATCGGAAGTATTGTGAGCAAGTGATTGGGGAAAATCCATGTTGGAAACCCTGTAAAGGATCGGCACCGTCCATCAGTCGGGACACGTGGACGAGATCGGAAGCCCCATCGGCATTTCGGTCATCGGGGCTCACATAGGTAAGTGGATTGGGTTTATATAATTGGAAAAACCCGAGTGTTGATCTGAACCATCCATCCACTTGGGATGCGTGCCAAAAATTTGAGGGAATTCGAGGATCGACATTTCTCCAGTCAGGGAGACAAGGAGGACTTGCAACTTGGAATCGCGAAGTCCGATTTTCCGAAAAGAGGAGAGCTCTGTGTGGGACCCTATTGACGTCATCTCATCATAACGAGGCATCGGGAATTTCCATGGTGAAAACCCCGAAGTGGCGAGGACCATCCATCTTTGAGGATGCGTGGCATCGATCTCGAATTTCGGAGAAAGTCCAAAAAGAAAAGTCATATCGGGAAATCGGCATTCATGAGATCGGGGGAATCGAAGGCCAAAGCACTTCGGCCTTTGAAGTCACGAAATCCCGAAAGGTGGTAAGATGGAGATCATGTGAAAGGAGGTTGTGTGGACCACGAGCCTAGCTAGGGATCTAACCGAAGATTAGGGCCTATCGAGGAAGTAGAGATCAAGAAATTGGGAACCAAAGGGTCATGACATCGGGAGTTTGAAAACCCCAAAACCCGATTTTCTATTCTTCTGTCGAGAAGAGAACAGTGACCGGCCTAGAGACTGTGAGGAGCTGAAAATAACTGTGGGTCAATTTCAAAGGAGATTCCAGTGGAGAATCGAAGGAGCTACTCCAGCTCAAAGTTAGAGTCAGAACGATCCTTAAGACTAGGAGGTCAGCGTAGAGGTCTCTGTCGAGGCAGAGGGTGCGGTCTACGTCAGTTTGGTATCATAGCTTAGAAGAGCTTCTTTGCTTTCTGTAGCAGGGAAAAGGAAGATTCACCATGCCGCCAAGGAGAAGAGATAGGAAATCACCTAATCCAAAGGAGGAAAGGGAGACATCCATAGGAAGGGGTAGACAGGTGCAGAATCCAGAAGTAGAAAGAGATCTGCATAACATACGCGCCAGACTTGTGGACATGGAGATAAGACAAAAACACACAGCTGATGTAGGAGATATCAGTGAGTCCGAAAGAGAAGATGATGTTGGACATGGAGAAGAAGAAGTCACAGCAGAAGATGCAGCAAATGAACGCTTGCTTAAATATATTGCAAGGATGGGTGCAAAGGTGAAGATGGACATTCCAGTTTATGAGGGAAATCTGGATGTAGAGGAGATTCTAGATTGGATTAGATCTCTAGACACATATTTTGATTATGAAGATGTCGAAGAGGACAAGAAGGTCAAGCATGCTGTCATGAGATTAAAGGGACATCCAGCCTTGTGGTGGGATGAACTACAGGCAGATAGGCATTGCCAAGGCAAGTAGAAGATTAAGAGTTGGGAAAGGATGATTGCAAAGATGAAAGAAAAATTCATCCCCAGGGATTATCAAATTACTATATTCAAGAGGATGCAGAACCTGAGACAGAAGCTGATGACAGTGAAAGAATACACTGAGGAATTCTACAAGCTGAACATTAGGGCAGGTCATCGCGAAAGAAATGATGAAAAAGTAGCTAGGTATATGAATGGCCTGAGATATGATATCCAGGATGAGATGAGCATGGTAACCATATGAATAGTGTAAGATGCTTATCAGATGGCTCTAAAAGCAGAAGAGAATTTGAGCCGAAAGCAGATTCAAAGAAGCCGAGGCAGAAGTCAAGCCAAAGGAAAATCAGTTGTCCAAGACAAGAATCAGAAGCCCAAGGAGGATTGGAAGTTTGGGTCTGAGCCTAAATACAAAAGAACTGAGAGAGGTGGAAGCTCACAGCGAGGGAGATATGTTGAATAGAGAGGACAGCATAATGAACAGAGAGGATATTATGATAACAACAACACTTTTCCTCGTACTAGAGGTAGAGGAAGAGGAAGAGGTGGAGTAATTACATGCTTCACATGTGGAAAGAATGGGCACAAGTCTTATGAGTGTCCAGATAAAAAGAAATAAACTGGAGAAACTCACATCACCAAGGCACAGAGGCGGGATGTTGAGGCAGAATATGTTGAAGGTGGAAGATCATTGATGATGCAAAAAGTCCTTTTGACACTAGAGAAAGAGGTGGAAAGTTCAGTCCAAAGGACCAGACTTTTTAAGACTGCTTGCAAGACCAAGGACAGGGTATGCAAGGTCATTGTGGACAGAGGTAGCATGAACAATCTCATTTCAACCGAGATGGTAGAAAAGTTGGAGTTGGAGACGACTGATCATCCAAGCCCATACAGAGTTTCATGGCTACAAAAGGGACACCGGTTAAATGTCACTAAACAATGTTTAGTCGAATTTAATATAGGAGGATATAATGATAAGATATTATGTGATGTCATTCCTATGGATGTTTGTCATCTATTGTTGGGTAGACCATGGCAATATGATAGAAATGTGATTCATGATGGGCGAATGAACACATACACCCTAGAGAAGAATGGGAGGACACACATGTTGCTTCCAATTAAAGATAAGGAGGTGAAGCCGAAAGTAAGAAACACAGTACTTCTCATGAGTGGGAAGGAACTTCTTATAGAGGTTAAGAAGAAGGAGGAACCACAATTCATTGTGGTCAGGAAACCAAAAATTGTTTTGACTAGCACAAGAGTGGATGATCTACCAGAAGAGGTTCGGGAACTATTGGAAGAGTTCGCTGACATTGTAGTAGATGAACTACCTCATTCATTGCCACCAATCAGGAGTGTGAGTCATCACATTGATCTCATACCAGGAGCCAATTTTCCAAACAAAGCTGCATACAGATTGACGCCGCAGGAGAATGAAGAAGTTAAGAGGCAAGTCCAGGATTTGTTGGACAAAGGATTAGTCAGGGAAAGCTTGAGTCCATGTGTTGTTCCAACAGTACTCAGTCCGAAGAAAGACGGAGGCTGGAGGATGTGTACTGACTCGAGGGTGATTAACAAGATTACCATCAAGTACAAATTTCCATTGCCAAGGATGGATGATCTGATGGATTTCTTGAGTGGAGCAAAGTATTTTTCAAAGATTGATTTGAAAAGCGGTTATCACCAAATCCGCATGAGAGAGGGTGATGAATGGAAGACAGCATTCAAAACCAACGAAGGGTTGTATGAATGGCTTGTTATGTTTTTTTTCTTAACAAATGTGTCGAGTACCTTCATGAGGTTGATGAACGAAGTCCTAAAGGAGTTCATCGGGAAATTTGTCATTGTGTATTTGGATGACATACTGGTTTTCGGTAAAAAAGCAGTGGAGCATATAAAGCATTTGGCTACAGTGATGCAGAGATTGCAGCAGGAGAAGCTGTTGATAAACATGAAGAAGTTCTCATTCATGAAGACAGAGCTCATTTATTTGGGATTTGTTATTTCGGCAAATGAGTTGAGGATGGATCCAGATAAGGTGGAGGTAATCAAGAATTGGCCATCACCGAAGAACATATTTGAGGTGAGAAGTTTTCACGGATTGGCTAGTTTCTACCAAAAATTCATCAGGAATTTCAGTGGAATTAGCACAACGATGATGGACACAGTGAAGAAAAGACACAAATCTTTTCACTGGACTGAAGAAGCTGAGAAAAGTTTCAATCTGTTGAAGAGGAAGATCATGGAACAACCAGTTTTGGTGTTGCCAGATTTCCAAAAGACATTTCAGGTGAAATGTGATGCAAGCAGATTTGCAATCGGAGTAGTCTTGAGTCAGGAAGACAGGATGATAGCGTATTTCAGCGAGAAGTTGAATGAAGCAAATTTGAAATATTCCACTTATGATAAGGAATTTTACAATATCATACATGCACTGAAGAAATGGAGGCATTACTTGATACCCAAAGAGTTTGTATTGTACAGTGACAATCATGCACTGCAGTTTGTGACTCAACAGGAGAAGTTGAATCAGAAACATGTCAAATGGGTTGAATATATGCAAAATTTCACTTTTGTGATTAAACATATTTCTAGTACTGATAACAAAGTTTTTGATGCTTTGAGCAGGAAGTGTTTGTTGTTGCAGGAGTTCAAAGTCAAAACGTTGGGTTTTGATGATCTCAGGGACATGTACAGAGATGATCCAGATTTTAAGGAGGCATATGAAGCAGCTGAGAATCCAGTTCTCAGAGATAGAAGCCCATGGATAGAATACATGATCCAGGAAGGATTGTTGTTCAGAGGCAATCAAATGTGTATTTCGAAATGCTCCATGAGGGAGAATTTGTTAAAGGAGAAACACAGTGGAGGATTGGCAGGAAATTTTGGTCACGGAAAGACGTTCATGAAGTTGAATGAGTCATATTTTTGGCTGGGAATGCGAGCAGATGTCAAGATATTTGTGGATATATGTAGAATTTTCCAGCGTTCAAAGGGAAGGAAGCAGAATGCAGGGTTTTATCAACCATTTCCCATACCAGAGAGGTCGTGGGATGCAATTAGCATGGATTTCGTATTGGGGTTGCCAAGAACACAAAGAGGTGTTGATTCAATCTTTGTGGTGGTGGATATATTTTCTAAAATGGCACACTTCATTCCATGTCAGAAAACCAATGATGCAACTCACATTGCGAACCTGTTTTTCAAAGAGGTCATTCGACTTCATGGGTTGCCGAAGAGTATAGCTTCGGACCGAGACACAAAGTTCATAGGTCATTTTTGGAGGACCTTATGGAAGAAGCTGGGAACTAACTTGGAATTTAGTTCAGCTTATCATCCTCAGACGGATGGACAAACAGAGGTGGTAAACAAGAGTCTGGGAGACTTACTGAGAAGCTTGGTGACAGAACACCAGAGCCAATGGGACAATATAGTACCACAGGCAGAGTTTTCTTATAATGACACAGTTAACAGGAGTACAGGGTAGAGTCCATTTCAGATTTTTTATGGCATGCAGCTGAGGGGAATTTATGAATTGAGAGAGTCAGAACAGACTACAATTAGGAGCACTAGTGCAAAAGAATTCACAGAGGCGATGAGGGAACTTCACAGCCAGGTGAAGGAACGATTGCAGAATTCAAGCCAAGAATATAAACGCAGGGCAAATCAACACAGAAGACAACTTCAGCTTGAGGTTGGTGACTTGTTTCTGGCACATTTGAGAAAAGAAAGGTTCCCGAGAGGAACATATAATAAGCTGAAGATGAAGAAAATCGAGCCATGTAGGGTCTTGAAGAAATGTGGGGCAAATGCTTACGAGATTGAATTACCCGAGGGGATCGGAATTTATTCGATATTCAATATCTCGGATTTGTACCCGTATAAGGCTGAAGAAATAGATATTGGAAATGAGCAGCTAGTGATCTAGTGGACGAAGCAGATGCCGGTTGCGGATAAGCCACGGATGGAGTGCATATTGGACAAGAGAGTGAGTAAGAGGACCAGGCGAAAGCAATACCTTGAGTATCTGGTCAAATGGAAGAACCATCCAGTTGAAGATGCCATTTGGGAGACCGAAGCAGAGATACATAAGCATGGACAGACCATGCGTGATCTCATGGACAGGAGCCCATGAAAATTTTCAAGCGAGGGAGTATGATGCAGGAGCATCTCCCACGTCAAGCGAGCCAGCGCGGAAGAAAGAGACAGTTGGACAAGCCAATGCAGATTTTGAAATTACCTTGGAAGTTGTTGCACAGTCTTAAATGAAGTCATTAAGATGAGGTGCACTTGTATAATGTAATCGGACCTTGAGAAGTTCGCTCTCGTCCTTAGTAGTTAGGAGGCATTTAAAGTAGTTAATGCAGGTAGATAGAATTTAATTCTAGATTAGAAAGTTTGAGAGCGCAAGAGGGAAATGAGATATAGACACCCTCATTGTGCATTGTAACATTATTTGGAAGAAGGAAGAGAAAGAGCATGCAGAGAGTTGTGTAAGAACACCCATGTACAAACATTTGAATTAATAGAAAGAATTGGTTCAAATTCATGGTTTGTGTTGTTCTCTGTGTATGAATGATATGCTCATGAATCTTTGCTTCCTGTTATACGTTTGCTTTGTGTGTTGTGTATATGCTTTCATGTTTGAGTTTGAAGTTTGAAAGAAAGGAGGAATGAGTTTCAACTATTTCTCTATCTGAGCAAGATTCCTGCAAGGAGTGCAGTCGAAGTGTCCGCAAGGAGTGCGTTGACAGAGGGTTCAGATAGGTAGCATTTGTTCTCATTTCCGCAGAAGTGCAGTTGGGCATAGGGGTCGTGCAAGGAGTCCGCATACAAAGTAAAGTCTCAGGGTTGCAGAACCTAAGTAAGGTGTGAGAGACTGTTGATGTAGGAGTGCACAGAGTCAAAGGTATTCAGCACTTGGAAGTGTCTGAGAGTTTCCGCAAGGAGTGCGTGCAAAGATCCTCTTTGAGGCTCGAAGTTTTGAGAAGCTCAGGAGGAGTAAAGCCTTTGAAAACATTGAGGGGCATCGGAAGTTTGTAGAGCAAGTGGATAAGTCCAGGGAAGAGTCCTTGGTTTCCTTCGTAGAAATCATCAAAGGAAAGAAACCGACGGTTAGGAATTTGTGGGGAGGATTAGCAAAATCTCGCCAATCGTCATATTTTCCAGAGAAGCGAGATGGTTACAACTACATCTGGAGTTCAAGATCAGGATATTGTGGACTGCCATATCATCACACAGACACCTGTCAGCCGTTGGATTGACCAGGAGTTGCACGAGGGTTAAGCTTTGTGAACGGGAGGAGGAATGTTCCGACCCGAGGTGTGGCCATCGGGATTTTGGCATTCGCGAAATTGGAAGTCCTGTGAGCAAGTGATTAGGGAAAATCCATGTTGGAAACCCCGTAAAGGATCGGCACCGTCCATCAGTCAGGACACGTGAACGAGATCAGAAGCCCCATTGGCATTTCGGTCATCGGGGCTCACATAGGTAAGTGGATTGGGTTTATATAATTGGCGAAACCTGAGGGTTGATCTGAACCGTCCATCCACTTGGGACGTGTGCTATAAATCTGAGGGAAGTCGAGGATAGGCATTTCGCGAGTTAGAGAGACAAGGAGGACTTGCAACTTGGAATCGCGAAGTCCGATTTTCCGAAAAGAGGAGAGCTCTATGTGGGACCCTGTTGACGTCATCTCATCATAGAAAGGCATCGAGAATTTCCACGATGAAAACCCCGAAGTGGCGAGGACCATCCATCCTTGAGGACGCGTGGCATCAATCTCTCTTTCGGAGAAAGTCTCGAAAGAAAAGTCATATCGGGAAATCGGCATTCGTGAGATCAGGGGAATGGAAGGCCAAATCACTTCGGCATTTGAAGTCACGAAATCCCGAAAGGTGGTAAGACGGAGATCATGTGAAAGGAGGTCGTGTGGACCACAAGCCTAGCCAAGGAGCTAACCGAAGATTAGGGCATATCGGGGAAGTAGAGATCGGGAAATCAGGAACCAAAGGGTCATGACAACGGGAGTTTGAAAACCCTGAAACCCGATTTTCTATTCTTCTGTCGAGAAGAGAACAGTGACCGACCTAGAGACTGTGAGGAGGCGAAAAGACCTGTGGGTCAATTTTAAAGGAGATTCCAGTGGAGAATCGAAGGAGCCGCTCTGCCTCGAAGTTAGTGTTAGAATGATCCTTAAGACCGGGAGGCCAGCGCAGAGGTCTCTGTCGAGGCAGAGGGTGCGGTATGCATCAAGTTTCTTGTTTTCCTGGTTTGGGTTTCAAGGGTAAAAACCTATGTGTAATGTGTGTGTGTGTGTGTGTCATTGTATATTTTCTATTTTATTAAGAATATATTTGCAGTAATTAATTGTACAAGTTTAAAATCTACAAAGATATTATATTATTGCTTCTGAGGAATTCCTTCTTTTCATTTCCTCATTTTCAAACAAAGATAGTTCTTTTTTATAGACTTGTTACTAGAAAGGGGAAAGAATGTAACATTTATAAAGTACTAGCCAGTGTTTTCATCCTTTCCTATCAAAGATTATTCTTTTTTTGGTTGCAGTAACAGGGTTATAGAGTCATATACTTTATCAGATACTTATGTTATTTCAATTCCTCATATAATCATGTTGAAATATTGTGTGCATTTGGTCACAGAACACAAAGGGAACTCAAGAGAAGGGCTTCAAATTAATGAAAAAATATGGAAATATTAAGTGTGTCGTGGAAAAACACATATTTATTTATCTAACTACTTCATCTCTGAAATGAATTTAGGAATTCCTTATTCTTCTTCTTCTTGACCAGACTTCTCTCTTATCATATTTTGATTATCATTGAAGCCAACATTCAAAATTAAGTATCATTTGTCCCGAACCCCAATTTGAATTTGATTCTATTACCATGTACACTTCTTATTACTGGCATTTGAATCTGTTAATACCAAAACAACAACCTCAAGAGGATATGAATCCCCCTGCGTTTTTATAGAGGTGGTACTCTATAAATTCTTCAAAAAAAAATTCTTTAAATATCAATGTAATAATATAGGATTATGCTTAAAGAAAAATTCAATTCTTTATCGCTCAACAAAATTTAAAAAAAAAATGTCATATATATATATATATATATATATATATATATATATATATATATATATATATATATATATATATATATATATATATATATATATATATATATATATATATATATATATATATATATATATA
>ML776867.1:2027642-2038414 GCA_009831015.1 Picea engelmannii
AGAAAATAATAGATGTTCTCACAGTTTTAGATCTTTTTTATCACATTCATAACTAAAAGGAAATATGGTCCAACACATGAGATAAATTTGAAATAGTATTACTTATATGGATCAAAAAGATAATTTTATAAGTCAATTTCAAATATCTTAAAATCAGGACTCAAATTTATAAAATATAATCAAAATCAACCCTGAAATAGTTCTCTGGAATTTCTCAAAAAATATATATAAAGTATTTTACAGTATTAGAAATTTAAAGGTGTTTGTCCATGAATGGACTAGGATTGGGGCTCCCATGGACCATAAAATATATACAATAAATATGAGGAAGAATATGTGGATCTGGGACAAAGCACGAATAGAAATATCTAGACAGAAGACAAAAGGAAGTTATCAAAATTCGATTATATTTTTCTATCAAAAGAATAAATACAACTCAATGAATCATGAAAAGGAAAGAAGGAATGTGATCAGTATGGACTTACTTTAATGGAATGTCTCATCACCTCATTTGCTTGTTGATGGGACTTTTGTATACTTGTTTTTTGTGGTTACATGACCGGTATTAACTACTTCCATTGGAGTCTCAGTCATATTGATTAAAGCCTTTTTATCCATTCTTCAATATATTCTCTTAGAGGAGAAACAGTCACTTCTTTCTTGACTTTGATATTAAATAAATTCACTTCAACTTCTCTAAAGTCAATTGATAAATTTTTCAATGTGGTCTATGTTATCGCACAAACTGTAGGTTGGGAAAATATTGACCCAATCCACTAGATGGCGATAACGGTGGGAGAGTTTACCCATTGCCGCCTCATATAAACCCTTCCTCACTTCTGTGAAGGAAGAATCCAACACAAAGGGGGAGTCTCAGGTGACACTAGGGGGAATGAGATGGAAGTGATACTTATGAATATATTCCCCTATAGGTCAAAGTTATCAAGTGGAGAGTGGCTTTACAAGGAGCTTTGGAGGTCAATTATGATTTCCAAGTGTTTGAGTACCTACAGAAGATAGTTGTACCTGCCAGAGACACAAGAAAAGACAAGATTCAAGATAAACAATCCAATGGAAAAGCAAGTTAAACTTGATTTCCCTATTTGTAGAAGTCAACAGAAATATATATCAGCAAGCAAATGATTGTTAAAGCTGATAACGAGATGTTAAAAGTCAAATAAAAAATGCAAGAGATCATCTAGCAATTACTAGTATAACACAAGTATGAAAGCATAAGACTTTAGCAAAATAATAAGGTTGTTATGAATAAGTATTGCAGAGATATGTTATCATCCTCATGGCTGTAGCAAACTATTGCTACAGCAGAAAATTTCAACCCATAAAAAGTACAAGTAAACCACCCAAAAAGTGCGTTGATATGAGTAGAGTATGTGGCAGCTTGCTAGCAAATTTTGACAGTTGAAATGTGATTTATGAATTAAAAAAAAGAATGATTTGTTGCAGCCCTAATGGCTATAGCTTTAATTAAGTTATATTTCCAAAACGATTAAGTAGAATAAGACACCCTAGAGGATTTAGCAACCTCAAAGCATCAAAAATAGATTCCAACTTGATTCACAATATTAATATCTCACTAAATCACATTCACCAATGCAAACTTCATATTAGTGCCTTTTAAAAAATGGGTGAATGGGATATTGAAAGCATGAGTTAGATCAACAAAATCCCTAGGGGTGTAAACCCTCTTACTCCCTAGGGTATGCAAATCAAACTAAGGTAAATCAAGGAGGGTGTACATCATTGTACTCCTCTTAGCAACCTTGCAATAAGAGACTTGTAAACTAGCAAATGAGATGAAGCTTAGTGGAGGGTGTATGCACTTATACTCATCCTAGGGTTTCAACCAACAATAACCAAGAAAAGAGAAAGAATAATTAACAATTGCATATTTTCCTTACCAATTTCAAGAGAGATGGAAGAACAAACCCTAGTTCACCAAGCAAATTACCATTCATAAGCAAGAGAAGAGGTCTCCAAGAGGTGATTACCACCCTATCTCAATAATTCACCAAGAGATATCACCAAAAATCATTTTCACAAGAGAGAGAGATACCAAAATGCCCAAGTAAGGCACAAATTTCAGCCACTAGTCTTCTCACAATGGGAGAGCTATGTCATATAAATGAAACAAAATGATATCTATGTATACAAATCCTACTACAAGTGTTAGTCCAATTAATTTTAGGGTAAACCACAAATTAAAGGGACAACAGCCCTTACTTTTCCCCTTTACATTATAAAATTCAAATTTAACCCTAAAATGCACATAAGAAACCCTAAAGAAGCATGATGTCACCCCTTTAGGGAAACATTTTGGCACTTTTGCAAGTTTTTGGAGTGGAAAGAGAAATTCATTGGGCCCTCTAGGGATTACCTCTCATGGTCTATGCCTTCCTCCTCCAATTCAAACCCTCATCCATCAAAATGTGTCAAGTGTCAATTCAACCAACATCACCACCCCAACCCTAGCCTTAGGGTGACGTCAACCTCCTCAAAAGTGACATTTTAGCCTCAATAGAAAATCATTTGGCTATAAAATGGTTGGGTTGGGTCCTCCAAGGTGTCTCCTAGGGCCTCCAAAGGTTTTCATTTTCATTTGGTGTGTGGGCCATGACATCCAACATGTGGGCTTCAAGCCCCAAGTAAGCCCAATCTAGGATTGTTCTTCCAAATATGTCCACCAACTAGGATCTACAAATACAATTAATACTCCCTCCAAGGATCTCAATTAAAATTCACCATTATAAGTAAATAAAATCAATAAAATATCCATTTTATCATGTGCATCCAAACTATCTCATCAAAATAAACAAGTGCTCAAAGACCCAATGCAATTTTCCAAGTTTAGGTATGGGAGGGTTGACAAAGTGACCTATTGGGTGAATATACCTCAAGTTTAGGAGTGTTTTCCAAGAAGGCCCCTCTCTAAGACATGTGGAAAAAGTGACATATGGGCATGGGGTTCACGACGTACAAGGGAACGTAGTATCTCATTTATGGGTTCCTTTGTAGAGGGTTTGTTGCACCTTCGTTTTCAATGCAACCTTTTTCCAAGCCCATTTATTTCCTTTTATTATTTTTAATATGTTTCCAAGTTGAAGCCAAGGTGAGGATTCTACCTAAGCATGAAAAACAATGCCCAAACATGATCCACCTTGTTTGGAATTTTGCATTAGTTATTTTTTACAGGTCCCGTCATTTTCTTATGAGAGACATTTCATTGTCCTCGGGATCCTTGGGAAAGAATCTATAAGGTTCATGATTGGATTTTATATTTTTCTAGCTACAATCCTCTAGGACTTCAACCCCTTCTTCCCATGAAATGAGGGACAATTCCTTCTTGGGTTAGTACCCCCGAAAATCCCAAAAGGTAGGGAGATATGGGGATGAAGTGTCAAAAGTGATAAGAATGGTCAGGAATGGAACAATGACTCGTCAAGAGGACCTCCTAGTAGAAAGATTATCCCTAAGGGTGACCCACTTACTAGGGCACAATGTCAACCAACAAGGTGAAACAAGGAAAAGAGCATAATTTCTAGGAAGATGTTACATAATCAAAAGCAGTTTAAAATGAAATGAACTCAAATGCCCCAAATATTGAAATAACACCGACCACAATACCTGACTTTTACCTCATGGAGAAAGACCCAATGTATTTTGGAATATATTTGATGTGGTTGATACCATCATGATGATCTTGGAACTGTGGCGGTGAAGCAGGTCTTTTTCTATGAACGTGGACATTGTTGGTCAAATTGTTTCGCGGTACTCCATGTCTGCAACCTGAGGGCCTCGAGACATCATCTCCTTAGGTATCCCTAAGAGTTGGGGATAACAGTCTCAATATCTTCATTTCTATTTGTATATTCCACAAACCAACTATCAATATCATCATTAGTGTATCCCACCATACTGTTAAATTTTTCTTCCGATAATGTTTCAAAGTCTCAACATGTTCTTCAAATTGTTGTCTAGTCAGGAGCATTGAATTTGCTATCAAATTTGGATTTGATACCTCAATAGTAGTGCCCGCAATATCTAACCCAATCAATTTTGAATATGCCTCAGTATTTTTGTGTGTTGAGTCATTAATTTCACTTAATATTCCCCTTAATAAATTAATTATTTGAATCCAACATGCTTTTAATTGCTTTATGTGACTTTGAGAAGGAAAATCTTCTTGTTTTCTTCTTTGTTATGTCATTTCCAAAACCTTTGCAATGAACATGGAAAATCCATCTTTGAGAAATCCTTCATCATTTTTCATGTTTGCATTCAAATATTCCTTGGTGTTTTTTATCTTGAGACCAAGAGAGGAGAAACTTTTTGCTAAGTCTCGTGTTTCTAAAATGAGTGACATTTTTTTCTTTATGTTTTCTTCAACAAAATGTTGTGTAGCAGTAAGTAGACTTGAGGCTCCTTTCAATATTAAGATTGTGTTAAGGGTTCTCTGAAATATTCTTCCAGATGGGACCATGGAAAGTGGGGTGGCTAATATAGGTGGAGACATCAAGGTCGCTTCCAATTCTTTCACTCTTTATTTAAGCCTGCCATTTTCATCTTCCATATCAATTATGGAAATATATAATGCATCACCTGTAAATTTGTGTATTGAAGATAATTTAGATGGGCTCATGTCTCTAACATCAATTGTGGAATGATATTTTCCCCTTTCGTTCTTTGAAGTTCTTTCAAAAATTAATTTCTTGTAAGATTTATCAAACAATGCATTATGTATAGAGAAAGTTTCTTCATCTGAGAAGACTTCATTATGGATGGCCAACTTATCAATAAATTGTGTTTTCTTTTGTACTCGCTCTTCTTCATCATGAAACCATATATTCTCGATGTCAACAACTAAGTCCACATCTCCAAGAGAAATGTCATTTTCGATGGTTTTTCTCACCACCATCATCTCAATTAGTATTCGAGGATTTCCTTTGTTGAGACGATACACATTGAAAGTTTACTTTGGGAAGAATAATTCTATGAGAAACAATAGGAGATTGGGAAATTATTTTTCCTGAGGGTTTTCCCCTTTTCTTTTAATGCTCTTTGGTACTTACAATAGTTTCTATATCACCAGATTTTTTCTCAATATTTTGGATAGGAGGGTTGTGGCTATTGTCTTCTTCTTATCCAAATACAAGGGTATTAGCCAATGTAGGACTAATTCCAACTGCTAACATATGATTATAAAAAATGTGATTGGGATCAAAACCCTTAATCTCTTATGCAAATATTAGATTGTATTGGTCAAGATAGGAAGGAAAATCATCAATTTTAGCAATTCCCCTCAAGAGAATTTCACCAACTTTCCAGGGAAAACAAATGAACGGTTTCTTCCTCTTTTCATATAAAATATGAAGCAAGGACTTGTATTGTCTTTCTACTTCTATGAGAAATAATTTATTTGGTACATAATAGGGGAGAAAAAGGAGGTTTTCATGAGAACAAAAAATTCCAATAATATTATAATCATCCATTTTTTCCAAAATCCCCTTTGTATCTAGAAAAGAAAATGCTTACAATGACAATCTGGAGGTATTATCTCTGAAGAGAAGTTTCTTTAATGAAAACTCAAAATCATTATAAACTTCGTAGAAATAATTAATAACCTTTTGTCTCCACAAGGTTATTGGGTCGACCTTTCAATTCACCCTTTTTCCAATGCTCAAGCTTTTGAAAATGTGACAATATGTAATGGAAAATATCAAATAAGAAGCCATGTATAACTTCTTCTCACTCTTGAAATTTACTAGTTGTGAAGAGACTTCATTAGATATGATTTTTTCCCAATCAAAATAGCATTTTCATGAACTGTGAAATGTAAAATATATAGGGCCAACCAAGGAATAGTCTCTGTAGAGTCTTGACCAGTGATTCTAGTAAAAATCCAAGAAATTTCTCGATATGGGTTTTTCAAATAACTAACCTGAATTTTGGATAAATCTTGTGGCGTTGTTGCAGGGTCTTGCAAATATTCCTATAGAATCTCTATTACATTATTTATTCCCTTGAGAAAAGTTCTAGCTTCGCCTCCTTTGTACGTGAGAGTCGACTCCAGTAATTTTAGCAACGTTTTGAAAACTGTTGGTGCCAAAAAAATAGGGGAACCATCATGTAATAGAATTATCCTTTGATTTTGAACAAACTTGTCTACACACCAAGTAACTATCTCTTTGCATTCAAAAACTTCATGCACACACCCAGTAAGAGCTATTCCTGGCATCCATATTTTGTTGTTGTATCTATTTGTAAATGTTGCATAATACCAATATGACCTCGACCAATGATAGTTGTGATCTTCTTGGGCGAACAAATTCAATGTATATCCACATAACTGCTACTTTCTCTCAACCATCTTAACCAATTTGGCGAGCTTCTTTGTAACATTATTTAGAATAATATTAATATCTTGCTTGATGATACCACTTAAGTTATCTTTTTTGATAAAATATTTAATATGAAATAAATGGGAATGCCTTGAGAAAAATTCCATTAATAACGAACTTTTTGGAATTCAATTAGAGCTTGAGTCTGTAGGATTAACATTGAATAAATCTCAAGAAGTGTGAAAGAGTAGGGACACGCCATGGAGGGGAGTCAAGGATGGAAGAAATATTCATATGACTCTGTGAGTCCACCATGAGTCATAAAATGGCTAAGTGTTGGCAATTGTCAGTCGTACTTTCAAGGATGGGTTACAAAGAAAATTAGTTTGTGAGTCTGTTGGCCCACAATAAAAGAGACAAAACTAAAATAAGTCTTGGCAGCAGACTTGTGAAAGAATAAAAGAATGCACCCATAAGTCTGTCATCTGTGAACCCTCCAAGATATTAAAAAACTAATAAGTATGGTACAATATGTATATCACAAAGAAGAAATATGCATTTCATCTAAAACAGAACATATGGGGCTGCAACAAGACAAGAAATTTTATAAGTATGGAAAAGTGAAAGAAAGAAACATGTTAGGGTCAACAACTGGCTCCAACAGTGGTATGGTAACCCCCCATGGGTTACCAAGAATCCAGAATCTGAAGGCGAGATGACTTCTGCTTTGGGAAATAGACTCAAAAAGATGAAAATATAGAGAACAAAGAAATAAAATTGTATACAACCAGGAAGAATTTTGATCAAGCGAAAAAAAATTTAAGATGTTTCCCATTGACTGGAAACAGTAGTGTTGTCCCTTTCATATATTTGAGCATATAATAATTATCCCCCAATATTTAATTGATGATATAAGACCAAATCCATAATTCCTCAAACGTTGTATGCATAGAGGATTTATCTTTAACTTTATTTCAGGGTAGTACTAATTCCCCTTTCTGAAAATTTGTCATTGTTGTACTTTGATCAAAATATTTTTTGACACTTTGTTGCCTTTGAATCATTTTATGTAATGCTTCATTTTGTTGTTCCTTCAGTGTGATGAGATGATTGTACCTTTTATGTAGTGATAATACTTCTTCTAAATCCTTAATGTTTACAACATATGTTAAAGCCTTTATTTCCAAATTGATTGGCATTCTTTCCTATTTTCCATACATCGGATTATATGGAGATGTCCCAGTGTGATCCTTTGGTGTCAATATGCTTTCCCATAATGCATCTGTTAATTTTAAAAGCCAATTCTTCTAATTTTGATCAATAGTTTTTTTTAGGATTTTAACTAAAGTTTTGCTTGTTGACTCAGCCAAGCCATTTCCTTGAGTATAATAATTGGATGATTGCCTCGTTAAAATAATGAACTCTCCACATAAATTTTTAAATTTTGATCCATTGTCTATAATAAATTTTTCCAGAACTCCAAATCTCGATAGAATATTATCCTTAAGGAATTTTATAAGCTCTTCTGAGTCTACCTTCTTTAATGCTACTACTTCTTGCAATTTTGTGAAATAATATGTAGCGGTGAGAATGTATAAATGGCCTTTAATTGATTTTGGGTTTATTGGTCCAAAAACATGAAGTCCCCATTGTGCAAAGGTTTCTTCTACTGATATAGATTATATAGGCATTGCGGCCCTTTTCATTTTTCCCAAACATTTTTGACAAGATATACATTTTCTTATTTCTTTATATGAATCTTTGAAAATTGTTGGCCAATAATAACCATCCCTCATAATGTCATGTGTAGTAGTTGTTGGTGTAAAGTGACCTCCACAAACTCCTTCATGAAATTCTTTAATTAATTCTTGATTTGTTCTCACCTCTACACATCTTAGCAACATTCTGTCAAAATTTATGTGAAATAGGATTTGAGAAACTAGTACATATTGAGTTGATTTCATTTTCAAAGTCCTCCTTTCTTTTTATGACATGCCATTTGGAAATTGCCCTGATTTCAAATAAAAAATAATGTATTTATACCAATTAGAATTTGATGTAGATCCTCTTGTTGTGATTGATACACACCCATTTAATGTATCATTTCTAGCAATGAGCTTAGACAATACTTGTCCCTTAATTGCATACAATGGTTTGATCTCAATATCATACTCCTAGATTTTTGCAAGCCAATCAGCCCATTTTCCTTCTCTTAATTGTTGATTGTGAAGCATTTTTACTGGAGAAAAAGCAACATATGTTATAACATGATAACATATGCCTTTACTAAGAAAAGTAATTTTTTATATATATGAATACTTCATTTCATAATCATGCATAATTTTACTCATGAAGCTTATTGGGAGTTCCTCTCCTTTACTATTTCTCTGTGTTAAAATTGAGGCAATAGTTTCTTCTGAGGAAAAAGAGTATATGATAAAATATTTATTAAAATCTGGGATTATTAATACTGGAGCAGTTGAAATTGCATGTTTGATGTTATTGAAAGCTCGTTGAATATCTTCAGTCCATTCAAATCTCTCATCCTCTTTAAGCAACAAATTTATTGGTTTAACTATTGTTGCATAATCTGGTATGAATCTTCTCACAAAATTGATCTTACCAAAGAATGATTAGACTCCATTTTTTTATGTTGGAGGATTCAATTCATTAATTTCCTTTAATCTTTCAGGATCAATACAAATCCCCTCTTTTCTGACTATATGTCCCAATAATTTTCCTTCAGAAACAATAAATAAACATTTTTTGGGATTTAAAGATATTCCAAATATTCTACATCTTTCAAAACTTCTCTTAAATGATCAATATGATTTTCTCTTATTTTGGAATATATAGTAAGATCATCTTGGTAGTTAGCCATGAATTTCCCAATTAGGTCTTTGAAAGCATGATCCATGGCCCTCTAAAAAATTTCTCCAATGTTTTTTAATCCAAATGGAATTTGGACATACGCATATGTCTCCCATGGTGTGATGAATGTGTTATCTCCCAAAATAAAATCGTCCTTTTGGTCGAGTTTTGTGGTGGATAGCATGGCTATCGGCAGTTGCCTCAATTCATTTTTGAGTCTTTTTAGCTGCAAAACTTAGGTCTTGGTTTTTTTCTTAGAAAATAATATGATCCATAAAGTCTTCTTTTCAAAATTTGCATAATTCACTTTCAACAGCTAACGTGTGTCCAAAAGTTGAGTGTTAGTTGTGGAAAGCGACGACTTTCATCAGCTAAGGAGCATTTTTCATTAGTCGATGCGCTGTTGAAAGTGGTGAATTTCAAAAGGTCCGAAAACCAAGTCGCGGGTGGCGCGCTGTTGAAAGTACATACTTTCCGCAGCTATGGAGCAATGTTTGAAAGGTCACGTGATGTTGAAAGCGCATACTTTCCACAGCTAAGGAGTGTTTTTTAAATATTGGTGCGTTGTTGAAAGCGCATACTTTCCACATCTAAGGAGTGTTTTTTAAATATTGGTGCGTTGTTGAAAGTGCATACTTTCTGCAGCTAACAGGGATTTTCCACAGAGTCGCACGCTAGTGAAAGTGGCAAGCGAATAGTTGACAGAGGCGTTTTCCACGGGCCGTTGTTGAAGAAAGCGGGAATCACGTGCGTGATATCCACGTCTGAAGGTAATGATGATATGATCATCCCACATCAAGCAAATCCAAAATATGCGTTGATGAGAGTGGGAAATGATAGAAACTCAATTATGCATGTCAGAATAGGACTGTAATTCGAATCCGGCCCAGAACCCACGCTCAGCACTCATGACATCCGGGATGGAAAATTCGAGTTCGGTGATGCAGGTACAGAGGTTGTACTCCTGGGTTGGCAACATCAAATCAAATCTTTGGTTCCATATCAGACATTGTTCACAAAGGACCGTTTAGAGTTTTGAATTGCAAATGGAAAGAATGATACTTAAAATTGAAGGGAACTTTTCAATCCCTTATCGAGCTCCAAATCAAGATCTGAAAACACTGCTAGATATCTTAGATTCTCTAGATGTCGATCGACTATTCATACATAAAAAACGGATTTTCTATGACCGAGAAATTTGATTTTTAAAATCTGCCCGCTTTCAACAGCGCAAATCGATATTTTATGACCCGTTAGCTGTTGAAAGTGGCGACTTTCAACAGCGCATGAGCGTTTTTTACGGGCTATGCATTGTGGAAAGCCTGTAATGGCCAGAATGTTACAATTTTCGCCCAGATCTGGAATTTTCGAATTAAAAGCATATGAAACCTTTTGGAATAGACAGGTGGTGGATTATTCCATCAAATCCAAAGGCTATTTTGGGAAAGACAAGTCAAAAGAGGAGTCTTTGGTTAAGTTTTGGTCATTTTTGAAGGCAGAGTATTAGGAATGAATAGAACATCTCATCAAATTCGAATTTGTAAT
>ML776867.1:2038915-2053800 GCA_009831015.1 Picea engelmannii
GTGAAAGTTCTTTGTTGATGCTCATTCAATTTGCAGTGACTGTCATCTCACTGGTTAATTGTTTTAGTTGATAATCATAAGTTATTTCTTCGGTTATTAAACCCATTGTGCTTGTTGGTATGAAGTATAATCTGGTGTAATAGTTGTTTTCTTCCCCATTTAATCAAACTTTGTCTGATTGCATGGCTAGAAGGCCTTGTGAGATTTTGTATTTCTAGACAGTCTTGAAAACACAGTCTAGTCCCTAGATATTCATCTTGATCCACAAACCATATCAAATATTAAGAAAATATTTCCAAAAAGAGTTAGTTACCAGGCATCTCCGACTTACAGCCTAGGAGAGTTTCCTGGAGTGATAACAAATTGGCGTTGTTGCCGAGGAGAGGAGATTGAAGCTAAGCTTCCCTAGGAGACGAAATAGATCTGATCTTTGATGATAGACAAAGGTCAGACACTACTTGGTTGTAATTTTCTATCTGACGACTCCACGATTAAAGACTCCACTGGGGAGGATCCAGTTGACAAAAGATGAAGGAGTTAAATTTCAAATCCAGGTACCAGTTCATTAGCCTGCTTCGTGAACTGTTGTATTTCTTTATCATCTCCTTTATACTTTTTCCTTCACATGTTAAAAGAATTATCCTTTGTTTCGTATACTCTGAAGATTATCATCCATCTTTTATAAGTCCATATTTAGAAGAGGAAAGCTTGCAGCCTCCTTATGTTGTTGACGTTGATCCTATTTCATTCCCTCAACCTGTCCATAAAGATGAGCATTGCATACAAATCTCTCTTGAAACTGATCAGCCTTGTAACCATGAGAACAATGAATTTGAATCTACATCATCTCAAATTTCATTACTTTCACCTATGCCTCCTAAACCTTGTTTTCAACCCACGGAATTTCAGTCTAAGATTAGACAAAGGGTGTTTAAACCTCTCAAGCTACCAGCTCATCTTCATCCTTATCCTCCATATTTTGTTGAGTACCTTCCTCATTTTACCGGAGAGGGTCATGTTTCAGCTGAAAAACTTTTGGAGGCTTTTGAAAATTTTATTGATAATCTGGAAATTGTTCATGAAGATATTGTTATGAAATTATTTTCTAAATATCTAACTAGAGAGGCTGCTTTATGGTTTAGACTTTTGGAACCTGGATCAATCGGTTCATGGATTGATTTCTATTATGTTTTTTCAAAACACTGGGGTGAGAATAAATGTCTTGATCAGTACCTTAACGATTTTTGTACTTTGAAGAGAGAGGAGGGAGAATCTTTGACTGTTTTCAACAGAAGGTTCCATAGGACATATTATGAAATCCCATTGGAGATTCGGCCCATTGAGATCGCTGCCATGGTATATTATCTGATGGCCCAGCATAATGAACTTGTCCTTCTCTTGTTAGAAAGAAAATCTTCATCATTAGGGAACTTGTTCGAAGACGCTCAAGAGGTGGAGGAGAATATCCATGCTTCCAGGAGGATCCAATAGCGGGTTGACTTCGACAATCTTCTTGCACATGAGCAAAAACAATGTCAGTATGGTTCAGATTCTGAGCAAGAAAGCAGTGAGTATGAAGCAGATTTGGACCAGCAGCCTGAGGGTGAATACATTTCAGATGTAGAATCAGATTTGTCAACATTGGCAGAATGTTCTAGAGGCAGGGAACAAGAAGGTGATCAGTTTTCCAAAAATGGAACAGCCATGGTTGAGCAGGAGAGAAATGAGGTTGGAGCAGATTTGGGACAGCAGCCAACATGTAAGTTCAATTCAGTTTCAGGGTCAGACTTTTCAATATTCACTGAGTTTTCCAGAGACCGGTATGCATGTGAAGATTATGATCAATTTGTAAGTCAAGAAGAGCCTATGATGACTGATGATTGCATAATAAATTATATGTTCTCAGCTGAGCCTAATCCATGTGATGAAAATCTTGTTTTGTTATCCTCTTGTCAGCATTATTCTGATAATGAAATTGTAGTTTTTGATGATCATGAGTTAATATCAAGAGGACAAGAAGATCATTAGTCTTCTTGCAGAGGAACAGTCATGGTTGAGCAAGAGGCTGCCATAGATGTGCAGTTGTTTCTTGAAGAGCAACATGCTTCTTGTCTCCTTTACAAGGATCCAGTGGCAGCCTTCATGGAGTTACATTTTTCAGAGGGCTCGAAAGTTTCAGATTTCTTCAACTCGCCCATGTTTTCAAGTAAATATGGTTTCCTGAAAATCTCCTTGTCATTATGGTTGCATATTCAACATCATTTGTTGATCAATAATAAAGACAATATTTCCTCTATGTTCAAATTGCTTGGATGGCTACTATGGAAATCAGCATTCACTTAACAAATGACAGAGATGGCTAGTGTAGGGGTAGGTATAAGAATAACTTCACCATGCGAGCAATTTGATCTTTTTCAGTTATTAATTTCATGAATAAGTTTGGGCTGCATGCAAGTTACAGGGGAACAGTTGCATAGGCTTGATGACTCCATGCCCAATGCTACTACAGGTTTGTAGAGGGATCAGTGCTAAAGGCTTGATGACTCCATGTCCAATGCTAAAGGCTACTGGAACTACTAGGTTCTTGGAAACCTCGCAGGGAGGTCTCCATCCCAGTTGGAGCCAGATGTTATCTCCCAAAATAAAATCATCCTTTTGGTCGAGTTTTGTGGTGGATAGCATGGCTATCGGCAGTTGCCTCAATTCATTTTTGAGTCTTTTTAGCTGCAAAACTTAGGTCTTGGTTTTTGTCTTAAAAAATAATATGATCCATAAAGTCTTCTTTTCAAAATTTGCATAATTCACTTTCAACAGCTAAGGTGTGTCCAAAAGTTGAGTGTTAGTTGTGGAAAGCGACGAATTTCATCAGCTAAGGAGCATTTTTCATTAGTCGATGCGCTGTTGAAAGTGGTGAATTTCAAAAGGTCCGAAAACCAAGTCGCGGGTGGCGCGTTGTTGAAAGTACATACTTTCCGCAGCTATGGAGCAATGTTTGAAAGGTCACGCATTGTTGAAAGCGCATACTTTCCACAGCTAAGGAGTGTTTTTTAAATATTGGTGCGATGTTGAAAGCACATACTTTCCACAGCTAAGGAGTGTTTTTTAAATATTGGTGCGCTATTGAAAGTGCATACTTTCTGTAGCTAACAGGGATTTTCCACAGAGTCGCGCGCTGGTGAAAGTGGCAAGTGAATAGTTGACAGAGGCGTTTTCCACGGGCCGTTGTTGAAGAAAGAAGGAATCACGTGCGTGATATCCACGTCTGAAGGTAATGATGATATGATCATCCCACATCAGGCAAATCCAAAATATGCGCTGATGAGAGTGGGAAATGATAGAAACTCAATTATGCATGTCAGAATAGGATTGTAATTCGAATTCGGACCAGAACCCACGCTCAGCACTCATGACATCCGGGATGGAAAATTCGAGTTCGGTGATGCAAGTACAGAGGTTGTACTCCCGGGTTGGCAACATCAAATCAAATCTTTGGTTCCATATCAGACATTGTTCACAAAGGACCGTTTAGAGTTTTGAATTGCAAATGGAAAGAATGATACTTAAACTTGCAGGGAACTTTTCAATCCCTTCTCGAGCTCCAAATCAAGATCTAAAAACACTTCTGGATAGCTTAGATTCTCTAGATGTCGATTGACTATTCATACATGAAAAACGGATATTCTATGACCGAGAAATTCAATTTTTAAAATCTGCCCGCTTTCAACAGCACAAATCGATATTTTATGACCCGTTAGCTGATGAAAGTGGCAACTTTCAACAGCGCAGGAGCGTTTTTTACGAGCTATGCGCTGTGGAAAGCCTGTAATGGCCAGAATGTTACAATTTTCGCCCAGATCTGGAATTTTCGAATTAAAAGCAGATGAAACCTTTTGGAATAGACAGGTGGTGGATTATTCCATCAAATCCAAAGGCTATTTTGGGAGAGACAAGTCAAAAGAGGAGTCTTTGGTTAAGTTTTGGTCATTTTTGAAGGAAGAGTATTAGGAATGAATAGAACAGCTCATCAAATTCGAATTTGTAATCTTTATGATGCCAAACGGAGGAGCCTTGGAAGGCTAGTCATCACTTCACCACCTGTTCAAACAGATATTGGACCAGCACATGAAGATCACCCTCATTTTGAGGATTTATCTCTACATTTATGTAAATTAGTTTTCTTTACTGTTTTTAGCAAAACAAATCCATATTTTTAGGATCTGAGAACATCTTGTAAAAGCTATAAAGCTACATTCTGAAGACTAAGAAGGGGTTCGATTTTGGGTTCTATGATGTTGTCACTGTAATCAACAGACTTATTCTTATTATATAAAAAAAATTAAGCTTCCTTCAGTTGTGTGGTCAGATTTTCCTCCTTTGTTCTCTGATATCTTATGAGTGAAATTTCTTTGTTGATGCTCATTCAATTTGCAGTGACTGTAGTCTGTCATCTCACTGGTTAATTGTTTTAGTTGATAATCATAAGTTATTTCTTCGGTTATTAAACCCATTGTGCTTGTTGGTATGAAGTATAATCTGGTGTAGTAGCTATTTTCTTCCCCATTTAATCAAACTTTGTCTGACTGCATGGCTAGAAGGCCTTGTGAGATTTTGTATTTCTAGACAGTCTTGAAAACACAGTCCAATCCCTAGATATTCATCTTGATCCACAAACCATATCAAATATTAAGAAAATATTTCCAAAAAGAGTTAGTTACCAGGCATCTCCGACTTACAGCCTAGGAGAGTTTCCTGGAGTGATAAAAAAATGTAGTCTTTAACTTATCTTCATATCCAACAAGAACCTGATTGTATCCTGAAAATCCATCTAACATAGACATAAGAGTTGAACCAGTTACTTGTTGGAGTATCATTTCCATATTCGATACAGGACAATTGTCTTTTATACTTGCTTTGTTTATATCTCGAAAATAAACACATAATCGAATCTCTCTGCTTTTCTTCCTTACAATCACTAGATTAGATAGCCATTATGAATGTCTGATTGGAAAAATTATCCCAACCTTTTTTAGCTTTTCAAGTTCTATTTTACCTAGGGGCTTTAGCTTTGGGTTTATTATTATTATCTTTTGTTTAAATGGCTTGGTACCTTCTTTCATAGGTATGATATGTTGAAAAGTTTTTTTATCATATGATTTAAGATCATCATAACTCCATGCAAAAACATCAAAGTACTCTCTAAACAAAGTAGTATATTGATCAACTTTATTTGGTGTACAATTGATTCCAAGATTCACATATTTAGGAGAAATTTCAGTGGCAATATTTATCATTTGAGTTTGTTGTGTTTTTCGTACAAATCCTTCTTCTTTCAGTTTATTGGTCTGGTCATCTTGAGAAAGTAAAGATTCAAATTTAATACACTTTTTTGAAATTGATTGAATGGTTTCTTCAACTTCTCTTGAATTGGAAAAAAAATCATTCAACTCTTCATCATTCTTGAATACTTGAAGGCAATCTTGGTTGTGAGGAACTTGTTGATATTATGGTAGCTGTGGGAGGTATTTACCTCCATGTGTAAACCTAACGAGAATAGAAGACTCCGGGAAGTAAGAGAAACCCTAATGAGTTGGCTAATAACCCTAGAAGACTTGTCAGATTAGGGTTGTGAGAAACCCTAATCCTCTCATTGAGGCACCTTAAGTGAAGATATTGACCTAATTTCTAGATAGATCAGTGCACCCTAACCCAGCGCATCTCCTGGTACTCTTAGAAAGACAAGATGTGAAGTTTAAGTTTCTAGTCAAATCTAGTGTTTGACCAAGTCAAAGAAGCCATGATTTATACTATGATGTCAGAGAACAAGTTAGATGAAGCCTCTAAATTTAGAGCATGGAAGACAAGGATTGACCTCATCCTTGCCAAGAATAAAGTGTTGGATATCGTGAAAGGAAAGATCGTGAAACTGGAGTTTGACAAAGGAAAAGAGAAGGAACCGCAGAACGTTGCAACTATGGAGAAAGTTCAAAGATGTTGACATCAATTCCATGAGTATCATAGTGGATTCTATAAAATACCACTTGATACCCTACATCTCCCATCTTGACTCATCGATGAAGATGTGTGATTCCCTAACAAACCTCTTCTCAGTCAGAAACATTGGACTAGTAATGAGTTTGAAGAATGAGCTCTGCGACATGAAGATGAAGGATGACAAAAGCATAACATCATACTTTGTGAAGATCTATTAGTTAAGAGATCAACTACAAGCTATTGAAGAGATCATCTCAAAAAAGGAATTGGTAAACATAGTACTCAATGGTCTTCCCAAGACGTGGGATTCATTTGCTACAAGCATGAACACAAGAAAGGAGTATCTGACATTTGAAGAACTTTGGACTTGTTGTGCTCAAGAATAATCAAGGATCAGTGCAAAAGAGAAACCCCAAAAGAAGTACGATGATCAAGCCTTCACATGTCCTGAGCTAAAGAAAAGGAAAGAGAAACATGAAGCATCAGTTGCCGAAGAAAAGGAACCTACAAAGAAGACTAAGCAGGACGGAAGAGACTTCTTCTTCTAAAGGTAACAATACTCTTATTATTTCCTGTACATATCTTGTTTGCATCGTCTCTGTACATGTCTTGTATATCTATCTCTTGGAAGATAATGTGTTCCAAGAAGAACTATACCTATGGAAGAACAACAAGATAAGGATGAATATCATTAGATAATACACATGAAAGGATGAAATACAAATCATGTGGAATCTATTGCAAGATAAGCCGAATCAATCATGAAGAGACTTAGAAGAAGAAAAGACAGAAAGAAGTCAGCAATCAAGAGGAAATTGGAGAAATACTTATGACGTTTTGTAGAAGGCAACAAGATGGAAGCATGGACTCTGTTAGAAAGAGAGAGCCAATTATATGCTACAGAAGATAATAAGGATGCAGATGGAAGCATGGACTCTGTTAGATGGAGGGAGCCGATTATATGCACTCATACATGAAGCAAGGATTAGGAGGGAGCTAATCCTATGATCCATTGAAGATGATGAAGTATATATCCATGGCAGCATCCATGAAAGACAGTACGTGTTTAGAAGAGAAGCCTGGTTGTCCATCAAGATCCATGATCCTATGACGAAAGAAAGAAATGGAATCTTTAGTGCATGGAATCTATAAGAAACTCCATGGACCCAACATCCAAAGAAAAACATGAGGAAGAACATGAAGATTCCAAGAAAGAAGAGAAGCCTGAACAACCAGTCATTATATCGACAATCACAAGATTACCAGCCTGATATGAAAGCAATCAAGCAGAACTAAAAGCTATGATGAAGAACAGTGTATAGAAGACTTATGAATGAAATCATTGCAAGATATAGAACTAGAGGTTCTCCCAGATGGAGGGAGAAGACTATGATGATTGCTCATTCCAGTAAACCAGACATACCTCTACATGAGTCATTATACCACCTATGGGTTGGAGTTCTACATCAAGATGAATGCAAAGATTGTTCTCCAGAGAAATTGAACAAAGAACGTATGAAGAGCAACCTCAAGACCTTGAGGCATACCAGGAAGAGATCCTTGTATACAGATGGAAGAAAACTTGATGGAGAACCTCCAATGCGCAGCAGAAGCATGGTGAAGAATCTCTATAACAGAGATATTGTATCAGAATGATTACTCAGAAGATTAGGATGGTGGATTGCCAATCCATGACAAGATATCATAATGACAGAAAAAGTGTCACATGGATATGTTCCAGTTTTCCAACAAAGATATACTCTATTGATCAGATCTACAAAGAAAAACCAGTGTTCCAGATTGAAGTACATTTGAAATCAAGCATTACATTATCCATGAATGAAGTCCAGAAAGGAAAAAGTGGTTCTCTGATACATATCCCCACAGATGAGTAGATAAGCAGACATCTTGGTAAAATTTTACGTACTCAATATGGAGCTCGTGGAGACTACTTCCTTATTGAAAAAGGAAGAGCTGACTCCCAGGTTGGGAGGGATCACTAAAAATATTATTGAAGACATTTATTTTTCGAGATTGAAAAATAGCCCAGTTGGGCAGATCCTTTCATGTTCGGAAAGTGGATTGAAATTTCTGACGGATAGTGATTTCCCATTGTGGTTAACATGGGAAATGGTCCAGATTGTTGATGTATCATAGACAGCGACTTCCCATTGTGGTTAACATGGGGAGTGGTCTAGGGCAGTCTCTCTTCTTGAGGTTTAATCAAGAAGACTAGCCCACCTCACTAGACAATGATTTCTCATTGTGGTTAATATGACGAATGGTTTGTTTTGGAGGTTGAAACAGGACAGTCTTTTCCTCTTGTGGTTAATAGAGGAACTGGTCTGAACAGTCATTCCTTAGGGTTTATACATTCTCTCCAGGGTGCACTTGGATTAGTGTAGGAGGAATGGCCCAGGGTGGGGAATAGTCCAGGCTCAGCAATCAAGGACATGCATTCCTTAGGGTTTATACATTCTCTCCATGGTGCACTTTGATTAGTGTAGGAAGAATGGCCCAGGGTGGGGAATGGTCCATGTTCAGAACACAGGACAATTATTCTTCCTTGCTTGAGAAGAATAGCCTAGATATCTCATTGTTCTACTCTGAGGGCGGATATTCTTTTAGATCTCATAGATGTGAGTGAAAGATTGGCCCAGATGATTCAGTTTATATCATAACATTGTTTCTGTGCAAGTTGATATCAGATGATTGTTATGACAGTAGATGTATACTACTGTGGTGGATGTGTTCCACTATTCATGACTATACGTTGTTGATCAAGTACTTGTGTGTTACTTGGTGTGGTAGTATACCACTAGATTGTAGTTATGTACTACTATGGATAGACACAGTTGTGTTCTATTTTGTTTTTGATTGCCTTGAAGACTATCATCAGTATTGAAAATGATTATCAGTTAGATGGATAATCAAAGGACAAAGATTTCCCAGACGGAAAATGGTTCAGAGCATTTACTCTTCTAGATCAGAAGAATGGCTCTTGTATCACTCTGTGGAGTAAGCATCATGTTTGATTACTCAAATAGAGTATGGTTTTGAGAGATGATGTAGTTGATGACACTGATGATGATGATGGTACTCATGATCTAGTCATGATCTAGTCTATACAACTATGTTGATGTTACCGGGTGAATTGTATGTTTTTGTGATCAAGACCATTACCTATAATACCTCCCTAGCTAGGAGGGAGTGTTGATATTATGGTAGTTGCGGGAGGTATTTACCTCCACGTGTAAACCTGACGAGAATAGAAGACTCCGGGAAGCAAGAGAAACCCTAATGAGTTGGATAATAACCCTACAAGACTTGTCGTCTCAAGAAGATAATTTGTATTAGGTTATTAGCCTCCAAGAGAAGAAGTCGGCCAGAAATAATAATATATACTAAAAAGACATATGCCCAGAATGAGAAGTCAGCCCTAGCATTTTTCCAGAAATACTATAAATACAGGAGGCCAGTTCTCATTCTGGAAAGCAGTCTCAGAATTGCAGAGCAGCAACTTGTGCGCACTGCAGTGCCCAGTCTTGTGTGCACGTGTGGAGAAGAGCTACCATTGCAGCTGCTGCAGAAACTGATTTTTGGTTTTGGCTTGGACTATCTCATGGCTATGGTTTGGACTATCTGATCAGCTATTGTTGGTGCGCTATCCTTGGAGGAAGATGTGCTACACCTTGTTTGGCTATCTAGCCTAGGGTTTTCTTCCGGAGTAATTCTCAGTCAAGGTTAAGGTGCTCGAAGGGTGGCTTCGGCCTATGGTTGGGTGACAATAGTGATATTGTCAATGGTAAAACGAGCACAATCTTCTATATTCTAACAGAACTAAGAGCCTGAAAATTCTTTTTACATGAAAGGTGTTCTTGTCTTGAAATTCATCTAGATTGAATAATGATGCAGCAACTACCAAAGAGTTTTCCTTTTGATTCCTTTCTCTTGGAATGAAAGATAAATTAAATGAACCAAATGATTTCATCAGTTCATTTACTCTTTTAGCATACAATTTTAGCCTTTATTTCTTGATTTTCTATTTTTGAGTAACATGATTTATAACTAGTTCAGAATCACCACTTATAATCAAATTCTCGATTTTCATTTCCAAAGCCAAGATCATCCCTTGGAGTATCGCCTCATATTTTGCCTCATTATTTTTGCAAGGAAATTCCAATATTATGGAATGTAGGTGCATACTTGCATTCAGATATTTAAATACAATTCCAACACCACTCCCAGAACCTGAACATGCACCATCAAAGGACATTCTCCAAAATCCTTCGAAATAATTTTATTCCTAAATTTTTGAAACATCGTGTTGTTCTTGGTCCAGCACGACATAATTCCCCATGCCAACACTGACATTTCCTTGCATCAATTCGCTATTTTTTTTCTTGGAAGATAAAGGTTTCCTCAGTTCATGTGGAACTCTCATCATCGCTCCATCCTTATTTGGTAAAATCATGCAACTCTTGTCATTCATGATGTACTCCTAAATCATTTTAGACTAATCCCTTCTGAGAACTACTCCATAAGCTAGAGGAATATCAACAACTGTGATTGTGAAGACAGTTGTGATGTGGGGCAACAGTTATCCATGCATAGAAATCTTTGATTTCTCCATGTGTGAACTTTTCTCAAGTCTATGGAATAAATGATTTCACCAGTTTCATAATACTTTGTGCAACCCATCCCCAATGCTTCCATGACTGATAATGGAATGATGTTATTTTTTGATTTTGTATCAACCATGCAATTATGAAGGACAACATCATGATTTTCTACTGTGAGATAAAAAGGTGGGACCTTACCTTTCGTTCTATTTAGATTACTTTGTTGTTGCCTTGAGCCTGATGCAACAACTTTCATTCTATGGATTGATTCATCTAGAAATTTAAGAATATTTTTCCTCTATTAGAGAATTTTCACAACTTCCATGAATGGAAAAGTAATTCTTAATTTCGAGAGATCATTTATTAAATAATATTTCATCTGTTAAGGATTATTTTATTGATTTACAATCAACTAGTGCTTATTGGATTCTATTCCACTTGGCCTCACTTTTTCTCTTTCTTTGTCCACATTTTATTTTTATTTTCCCTTTTCCAAATTGTCTTTTGTTTTTTGTTTATTTTCTTGTGCTCTTGTTTGCACAACATTATCTTATGAGATATTATTTTCTTCATTTTCCTAAAATATATAAATGGATGACTCACATTCATCCATTTGTACATATTCAAGAATTTCTTCTTTAATGTAATCATCCTCTTGATTAAAATCTTGGTCATCAAAAGCATCTTCTAAAATTACAACATTTGGATTTGGTGATCTTGGCACCCTTTGTCTGAATTCATCGGTGGCACCATCACCTCTGATCCTCTATTCTTGAATTGGATTTCTTCTTTTCTCATGAATTCTTGGATTTGGAATAAAATTTTTATTTCTCCTCAATTTGGCTATTTCATTTTGCATTTGTCGTATGGTCTGATTCATCTGAGCTATCTCCATCATCTGTCTAGTTTCGTGTGTTGCAGTGGGATCATTTTTTTACATTTGAGATAGTTATTTTGGAAAAACCTCCTCCAACTCCTTGAATTTCAATATGGCATGTTTTATTATCTTCATTTATCCTTGAACTTTAAGCTTCTTTATTTGAAATGGCCAAATTGTCCATTTGTCTTTGGACTCTTCCAAGGATGATGTCGGGGTCAACACCTGTTTCCAACATAATCTCTTCCATTTTTGTAGCATTTTCCATTGCTTCATGTAAAGTTTCAATTTGAGAAGCTCTAATAGAAAACTTTACATTATAAGGCATCACATTCTTATAACATCCAAGTATCATGAGAGCATTAGGATTTTGTTCCTCTAGAATTTTATTCAATGTCTTATAAAATATTAGATTGAAATCTTGAATTTTTTTCGTTCTTTCTTGGATATATTTGAGTAAATTGTGTGAGAAGAGTATGGTATGCCACCATGGGAGCATACATATTCAAAAACATTGTTTCAATATCATCAAATTATTGAATTGATCTTGTAGGTAAGGATGTATACCATCCATATGCTTGACCAGTCAATATCTGAGGAAACAATCTCACCATTACATCATCATATTTTATTAGATGAAAATCACACATGTCCAAAAATAAATCTATATGTCTTTTGGGATCTACTGCTCCATCCCCTGAAAAATACTGGAAATGTTCATTGAGAAAGAGTTGAAAGTTGATGTTGTTCTCCTTGAAGGTTGTGAGGGAAATATCTAACCCTTCTTCTTGGATTTCTTTATCTTTCACGTATTTATTCATGTCATTCTTCGTGTCTTTCTTCATAGTTTTCATTTTTATCACCCATGACCGAATCTTTCTCTTTTTCTTCAAAGGAAACTTATTTAATTTCTGGAATGTGAAATTTTTTACTTTAGCTTCTGGTTATCGGTCCCTTATATCCTTCCATTTTTAATTTCTATTTTATCTTCTTTGTACTTGTCTTCTTGGAACCTATATTTCTTCTTCTTGGACAAAAAATTTCTAGGATATTTCTAATTCTTCACGAGTTTGGACCATTATCATCACAAGATCGTACCATTGGTGCAAAACACTTATTTGGTTTCCCAATCCAACTTGCAATTGGGGTTGATCAGGGTGAGGCTGAGTCATAATAATTTTTGTATACAAATAGATTTTATCTTCATTCCCCAGTATGGTCTCCAAAAATGTTGATGTTTGAATGTGTTAAGACTGAAACAGAAACCTCACGAGGATATGAATCACCCTATGTTTTTATAGAGGTGGTACTCGGTAAATTCTTCAAAAGATTGGTCTTTAAATATCAATGTAATAATATAGGATTATGCTTAAAGAAAATTCCAAGTCTTTATCGCTCAACAAAATTTTATAAAAAATGGCATAAAATTTATATACAAGAGTTCCTGAGAAGTGGACCATGAACCTTAAATATCACATTTGTTGAAGGTAAATAAATTACATAAAATAACAAACATTCTCACATCCATCATAGTTTCAGATATTTTTTATCACATTCAAAAATAAAGGAAATATGGTCCAACACATGAGAGAACTTTGAAATAGTATTAAATATAAAGATCAAAAAGAGAATTTGATAATTCTATTTCAAATATCTTATACTCAGGACTCATATTTATAAAATACAATCAAAAATAACCCCGAAACAGTTCTCTATAATTTCTCAAAAAAAAATATAAAGTCTTTTACAGTCTTATAAATTTAAAGGTGTTTTTCCATGAATGGACTAGGACTGGGGCTCCCGTGGACCATAAAATATATACAAGAAAGAAGAGGAATAAGATGTGGATCTAGGATAGAGCACGAACAACAAGATATGGACAGAAGATAGAAGGAAGTTATCATAATTCGATTATATTTTTCTATCAAAAGAATAAATACAACTGGATGAATCCTAGGAAGGAAAGAAGGAATATGATCAATATGGACTTACTGTGATGGAATCTCTTGTCACCTCATTTTCTTGTTGATGCACCTTTTGTATGCTTGTTTTTTGCGGTTACATGACCGATATTAATTTCTTCTGTTGGACTCTCAATAATCTTGATCGAAACTTTGTTTATCCATTCTTCAATATATTCTCTTAGAGGAGCAACGGTCACTTCTTGCTTGACTTTGATATTAAATAATTCACTTTCAATTTATGTAAAGTAAATTGATAAATTTTGCAATGTGGTCTCAATATATTCATTTCTATTTGTATATTCCACAAATGAACTATCAATATCATCATTAGTGTATTCCACCATACTGTCAAATTTCTCTACCGATAATCTTTTCAAAGTCTCAACATGTTCTTCAAATTGTTGTCTAGTCAGGAGCATTGAATTTGATATCAAATTTGGGTTTGATACCTCAATAATAGTGCCCGCGGTATCTAACCCGATCAATTTTGAATATGCCTCAGTATTTTTGTGTATTAAGTCATTAATTTCACTTAATATTTCCCTTATATATTAATTATTTGAATCCGTCATGCTTTTAATTACTTTATACGACTTTGAGAAGGCAAATCTTCTTGTTTTCTCCTTTGTCTTGTCATTTCCAAAACCTTTGCAGCGAACATGGAAACTCTATCTTTGAGAAATCCTTCATCATTTGTTATTCTTCATTCAAATATTCCTTGGTGTTTTGTATCTTAAGACCAAGAGAGGAGAAACTTTTTGCTAAGTCCCATGTATCTAAAATGATCCGGATTTAAGTAGGAACACAATGAAATACATAAATACACATAAACACAGAGATGCAGCGGAAATAAGACTACTGATCTGGATTTATGTAGGAACACAATGAAATACAGAAATACACATAAACACAGAGATGCAGCGGAAATAAGACTTCATTTCATTAATAACAAATGACTGAAATATGCTTACAGACAGAATGGAAATAAACTAGCTAGAGCACTGGTAGCTTATCTCTGAGAAGAGATGTGGCCGCTACTCGCATCCATGAGAAGATGATTACAATGAGGCTCTGAAGGCCCTTTTACAATAAACGGGGATGCCAAAATTCCTAGACATCCAAAAACCTAACCCTGGGAGATGAAGCACCAAAAGTCATGTGGGCCTCGTTTGGGTAAGTTGGTGCATCAACTTCCCGGGGTCGTAAATATTGCATACGATCTTCGTTTTAGGTGTAAACTATGCGAAAACTGAAAAAATGAAAGAAGCAATGGTGGGGGTCCAAGTGCAATAGGTGGGTGGCCACCAATATCCACCTAGATCATTCCTCCCCCCTTAGGAAGCAATGGTCCCCATTGCGTTGAGTTCCTCCATGAGATGAGGAAACTTCTGTTGAACTTGGTCCCTGGTGAGCCATTTGCCTTGGTGAAGG
>ML776867.1:2053975-2075463 GCA_009831015.1 Picea engelmannii
GCCCGATTGTAGCTGTGTTGTACATAGGGGAGGCTCTCATCCCATGTGCGTGGATTCTTTGAATTGTACATGCGCAAAATGTGTACGATCATCCAGTTGACGACCTCTGTCTGGCCATCAGTTTGAATATGGAAAGCTGTGGACTTGGTGAGCTTGGTGTCCAACATCAACTAGAGGCTAGACCAAAATGTACTGAGGAACCTACTGTCCTGATCTGAGATGATAGACTGTGGGATCCCAAAGTGTACCCACACTCGTTCAAATAAGAGTTTAGAAGTGGCTTCTGTTGTGATATTCTTCTTGCAGGCCATCATAATGGACATCTTCGAGAATCGGTCAACGACCACAAAAACACAGTCATTGCCATGCTTAGTAGAAGGAAGGCCCAAGATGTAATCCATAAAGATGGATTCCCAAGGTCAACTGGGGGTAGGAAGGGGAGTATAGAGGCATTGCTTCTTGATGGTCAGTTTGGCAATGGCGCAAGCAGTGCAGGACTTGATGTACTTCCCAACATCTTGTTGAAGGTTTGGCAAATAGAAATACTTTTGCAGTACTGCCATGGTTTTCTCGACCCCGAAATGCCCAGTGACTCGACTGTAGTGCGCTTCCCAAATCATCTTGGCACGCTCACTTGAAGGAACACAAAGGTGTCCCAAGTGACAAAGCAGGGGATCCTGGAGGTGAAAATTGGGAACTTGCTTACCCTCCAAGAGTGTATTGTATGTGTGGCCAAATTCTGGATCACTTGTGTAGAGAAGCGGCCAATTGGAAGTCTCGTGCCCACAAGAGTTGAGCACATTGGTTAGCGCCACGATGGGTGGTCGAATGAGGTAGTCTGCAACATTATTGGTCCTGCCTTTTTTTTACTTAAAGTTCAAATGAAACTGTTGCAGGTATGTGGACCACTTCTGATGGTGATCGTTCTGCAACTTCCCTTGTGTCTGTATGAACTGCAGGGGTCTGTTTGGATGACTGTTTCCTTTCCCAAAATGTAATGCTTCCATTGCTGACAAGCCTGCACAATGGAATACATTTCTTTTTCATAAGTGGGATACTTCCGGACTGTGTCGGAAAGTGTCTCACTGTGATATGCCACTGGATGCCCATGTTGAGTAAGGACTGCCCCAATAGCATAGTCAGAGGCATCTGTCTCGATCTCAAATGGTTGTTGCAAGTCTGGTAATGTGAGAACTGGTGTAGAGCAGAGGCGATGTTTCATCTCCCCGAACTCCTTCTGTTGAGATTCAGACCAAAAGAATTTTGCTTTAGCTCCTCCCTTGGTGACTTGAATCAAGGGCCAAGTGATATGAGAGAATCCCAACACAAACCTGCAGTAGAAATTAGCAAGACCTAAAAAGATGCAGAGCTTTGTTAGGGTGGCTAGGGCTGACCAATCCCAAATGACTTGGATCTTTGCTGGATCCACATGCACCCCCCGCTCATCAATAATGTATCCCAAATATTGAACCTGGGTTATGCCAAAAGTGCATTTCTCCAGATTGGCACACAACTTGTGTTGTCGCAGTGTTTGGAGGACCTGTCGGATATGGTGGAGGTGCTCTTCCCAAGTCTAGCTGAAGATCAGAATGTCATCCAAGTACACCACTACAAATGAGTTGGTGAATGGCCGTAGGATGTCGTCCATTAGCCTCATGAAGGTTGTAGGGGCATTCGTCAACCCGAAAGGCATGACCAACCATTCAAAAAGGCCCTCCTTGGATTTGAATGTAGTCTTCCACACATCAGAGGGTTCGATTGGTACCTGGTGATACCCAAACTTCAAGTCGATCTTGCTGAAATATTTTTCCCCCTTGAGTTTCTCCAGAAGTTCATCAATCCATGGGATTGGGTACCTATTCCGAACAATGATCTTGTTCAGTGCCCGATAGTCAATGCAGAGTCTCCAAGTCCCATCCTTCTTCTGCACCAATACGATCGGGCTCCCACAGGGCGATGAACTCGGCCGGATGTGACCTTTCTGCAACAGCTCCTGAATCTGCCTCTTGATTTCATCATTCTCCAGGACAGAGCACTGGTAGATGGGTCCATTGGGCAGCGGTGCACCTGGGGTCAGATCGATGGGGTGCTTGACCTAGCAGTGTAGAGGCACCCCTATGGGGGAGGTGAATATGTCCTCGTACTCCTCCACGACCTTATCCATCTATTGTTTTCGTGTAGTGGGGCCTTGTCTGGAGGTCATGGCCACAGTCTTCCGCTTTCCCTGAGGGCGAATCATCAGGAAAACAAATTTCCTGGTTTTGGAAATGAGCTTACTGCATTGTTTTGCAGTAACCAAAGAGATGGTGGTAGGCAGTGCTATCTTCAGTATCCTGTACAGCTTATTGCCCAAAGTGATAATAACAGCACGAGGCATGGACTCATACACAACATGTCGCTTCCACAAGTACGGTTGGCCTAATAATACATCAGAATTATCAAGAGGAGCAATGTCACATAATACCTCATCCGTGAAGGGATTGATGTTGTAGGGAAGGCGACATTGTCGACTAACGCGGAGGTCCCGTCCTTGGTGCAACCACCCGATGGTGTGTGGTTGTGGGTGTGATGTGGTCGGCAAGCCCAACCGCTTCATGACCTCTACCAAGATTAGGTTCTTCTGGCTCCCGCTGTCGACAATGAACTGCAACGAGGAACCCTTTACCCACATCTTGGAATGGAAGAGACACTCTGCCTCCTCTGGATCTTCGGGTTCCTCCTTCTGGATCTTCGTGGTGGCAACGGTGGCGTTGGGCTCCACATCGATAATCTTCTTCCCCTTGTCATTCCCCTTGTCAGGTTCTGATTCAAAGTCGGAGCATGCATCCAATTCAAAATCCTTCAACTCGACTACCAGTGATTGCTTGGCCCGACACTCACTGGTGTTGTGAGTGGAGCTCTTATGGAACTCACACCACTTCCCCATGTCCTTTTTTGGCTTCGTGGTGTTGTTATTTGCTTGTGTCTTTGGCGGGTTGTCTTGGGCTGCCCCGCCTTGGCTTGGTCCTTTGTTTTGCGGTTTGGGAGTACCTTTCCCATGCTTCTGATTTGCAAACCCAAAGTCTCGCTTCTTCTGTTTGAACTTCTACTCAATCTTGGCAGCATATCGGTATGCCACACCAAGTGAGGAGATGTCGAGGAATTCCATTTCCTCTTGAATGTATCTGTGCAGACAACTACAGTACTTTAACACCAAATGTTTCTCTGAATATTTGATACTCAACTTTGTGCGTAGGGTATGAAACAGATTCGTCATCTCATGCACATCTTGGTCCCTTTGCTGCTGCAACGTAGTCCATTGTATGTATTTGTCCTCATAGCTCCCCACGGGATAATATTGTTCCTTGATGGCATCTCGAAAAGAATTCCAAGTTGGTGCGGCCGAGAAAAAAGAGGGTTCTCCCTCGCCCTCTTGCTCCAAGTAGGTTTCCCACCAGTCCTTGACATGGGGGGCGGCTTTGAGGAGTGCGAAAATAATCTTTTCTCGGTCGGAAATGTCATGAACCGAGAAATATCCTTCTAACAGATTCAACCATCTGTCTACGGCATCTGCATCTATTTGGTCGTCAAATATGGGAATGTCAAAGTTTACTTGTACCTTAAAAGGAGTGGCACCTCCAGAGTGGCTTCTAGATGTCGATGCACCGCCAATCAGAATCCGTTGAAGAATCTGGGCAAAGTTGTCCATCATCGCGTTCATTTGTTTCTCAAGGGCCTCCTCGAGCAACATTTTGATAGGATCTCCTGCTCCCTCATCTTTATTTTCTTCCCCCATGGGCGATCATAGGGGTTTGCGAGGTTGATCTTGCAAAGGTTCAACCAGATCGATCCCCAACTCCTTATACCCCGATCTCGTTGGAGACATGCAAAGAAGGATACCACTGATTCGGATTTATGTAGGAACACAATGAAATACAGAAATACACATAAACACAAGATGCAGCGGAAATAAGACTACTGATCTGGATTTATGTAGGAACACAATGAAATACAGAAATACACATAAACATAGAGATGCAGTGGAAATAAGACTTCATTTCATTAATAACAAATGACTGAAATATGCTTACAGACATAATGGAAATAAACTAGCTAGGGCGTTGGTAGCTTATCTCTGAGAAGAGATTTGGCCGCTACTCGCATCCGTGAGAAGATGATTACAATGAGGCTCTGAAGGACCTTTTAGAATAAATGTGAATGCCAAAATTCCTAGACATCCAAAAACCTAACCCTGGGAGATGAAGCGCCAAAAGTCATGTTGGCCTCATTTGGGTAAGTTGGTGCATCAACTTCCCGGGGTCGTAACTTTTGCATACGATCTCCGTTTTAGGGGTATGATAGCTCGTTGGAAAGATCTATCTGAGGCCTACAATGATAAAGACAAAATAGCATCGTTAGAGGTTATTTTGTGAGAGAAACATACCCAAAAAAACATCGTTTAGGGCCTCAAAATGGCCCCGGAAGTTCACGACCCGAAAAAACTGCTAAAAATAGTAAACTGTGCGAAACCTAAAAAACTGAAAGAAGAAATGGTGGGGGTCCAATTGGAATAGGTGGGTGGCCACCAATATCCACCTGGATCATAAAATGAGTGACATTCTTTTATTTATGTTTTCTTCAACAAAATGTCGGGTAGCAGTAAGTAGACTTGAGGATCCTTTCAATCTTAAGATTACTTTTGGGGTTCTCTGAAAGCTTTCGCCAGGTTGGACCATGGAAGCTAGGGTGGCTAATATAGGTGGAGGTATCAAGGTTGCTTCCAATTCTTTCACTCTTTCTTTAATCTTGAAATTTTCTTCTTCCATATCAATTATGGAAACATCTAATGCATCTCTTGTAACTTTGTGCATTGAAGATAATTTAGATGGGTGTATGTCTCTGAGATCAATTCTGGAACGATATTTCCCTCTTTTATTCTTTGAATTTATTTAAAAAAATAATTTCTTGGAAGATTTATAAAACAATGCATTATGTAGAGATAAAGTTTCTTCATCTGAGAAGACTTCATTCTGGATGGCTAGTTCAACAACAAATTGTGGGTTCTCTTGTAATCGCTCTTCTTCATTAGGAAACTAGATATTCTCAATGTCAACATCTAAATTCATGTCTTCAAGAGAAATGTAATTTTTCAGGTATGTGTTGTTCTTCCTCCTCTTGTTGAGAGCCATTTCTTTTTCTTTTTACTTTCAACTTAAGAGGGTTTTCCAAATTTCCTTTAGGAGGGTTTTTCTCACCACTGTGATCTAAATTATCAGTCGAGGATTTTCTTTGTTGAGACACTACAGAATGAGAATTTACTTTAGGTAGAACACTTCTATGAGAAACAATAGGAGATTGGGCACTTCTTTCACCTGAGGTTTTTCCCCTTTTCTTGTAATTCTCTGTGATACTTACAATAGTTTCTATATCACCATATTTTTTCTCAATATTCTGGATAGGAGGGTCATGGCTATCACCTTCTTCTTATCCAAATATAAGGGTATTAGTCGATGTAGGAACAATTCCAACTACTACCATATGATTATTAAAAAAAGGTGATTGGGATCAAAACCCTTAATCTCTTCTGCAAATCTTAGATTGTATTGGTCGAGGTAGGAAGCAAACTCATCAATTTTAGCAAATCCCCTCAACAGAATTTCACCAACTTTCCAGGGCAAAGGGATGAATTGTTTCTTCATTTTTTCATAGGAAATATGGAACCAAGACTTGTACTGTCTTGCTACTTCTATGAGAAATAATTTATCTAGTACATAATAGGGGAGAAAAAGGGGTTTTTCATGAGAAAAAAAAAAATGATAATATTATAATCATACATTTTTTTCCAAAATCCCCTTTGTATCTAGAAAACCAAATGCTTCCAATGAAAATCTAGAGGTATTATCTCTAAAAATAAGTTTCTTGAATGCAGACACGAAATCATTATAAACTTAGTAAAAATAATGAATAAAATTTTGTCTCCATAGGGCTTGGTACCAGATGGCTACTGGGTCGACCTTGCAATTCACCCTCTCTCCAATGCTCAATATTTTTAAAATGCGATAGTATGTAATGGAACATATCAAATAAGAAGCCATGTGGAACTTCTTCTCACTCTTGAAATTTACTAGTTGTGCAGAGGCTTCATTAGATATAATTGTTTCGCAATCAAGGATAGCATTTTCATGAACTATGAAATGTAAAATATACATGGCCAATCGAGGAATAGTCATCGTAGAGTCTGGACCAGTGATTCTAGTAAAAAGCCAAGAAATTTCTCGATATGGGTCTTTCAAAGAACTAACCTGAATTTTGGATAAATCTTGTGGCATTGTTGCAAGGTCTTGAAATTATTCTTGTAGAATCTCTATTCCATTATTTCTTCCCTTGAGAAAAATTTTAGCTTCGTCTCGTTTGTACTTGAGAGTCGGATTTGGTAATTTCAAAAAAAAATTGAAAATTTTTGGTTCTAAAGAAATAGGGGAACCATTCTGTAATGGAATTGTCTCTTATTCTAAACAAATTTGTCTACACACCAAGTAACTATCTCTTTGTAGTCAAAAAATTCAGGCACACACCCAACAAGATCTATTACTGACATCATGATTGTGTTGTTGTCTTTGTTTGGAAATGTTGCATAATACCAATATGACCTCGACTAATGATAGTTGTGATCATCTCGGACGAAAAAAATTCAAAGTATCTCCAAAGAAATATTGCTTTCTCTTGGACATCTTAACCAGGTTGGTGAACTTCTTTGTAACACAATTTAGAATAATAACAATATCTTGCTTGATGATACCACTTAAGTTCTCTTTTCGAAAAAATAATTAATATGAAATAAATGTGATTTCCTCAAGAAAAATCCCATTAATAACGGCCTTTCTGGAATTAAATTAGCACTTGATTCCATAGGATTAACATCAAATAAATATCGAGAAGTGTGAAAGAGTAGGGACACGTCATGGAGGGGAGTCGGGAATGGAAGGAATATTTATATGAGTCCATGAGTCCACCATGAATCATAAAATGGGTAAGTGTTGGCAATTGTATGTTGGCCTTACAAGGATGGGTTACAAAGAAAACAAGTTTGTGAGTCAGTCAGCCCGTGATAAAAGAGACAAAAAGAAACTAAGTGTCAGCATCGTACTTTTGAAAGAATAAAATAATGCACTAGCGAGTCTATCATCTGTGAACTCGCCAAGATATTGAAAAATGACTAAGTATTATACAATATGTATATCACAGAGAAGAAAGGTGAATTTTACCTAACACAGAACATATGGGGCCGCAAGAAGACAAGAAATTTTCTAAGTATGGAAAAGTGAAAGAATGAAACATATAGGGGTCAACATCTATCTAATTGATGATTTTCCAAGATCTAAATTTTCATGTATTTCATTGTTTTGTTGGAACCTTGACCCATTTCAGGATCTAACTATCGGACAATGAGCCTTCAAACTTACCTTATCGAGATTAAATTTTTAGGTTTTTTCCCATTAGGATGATCACAGGACATCTCTTCAATTTTTTCCAAAGTTGAAGCTCAAAGGCCTATCGGGATCCCCTTTATCAGATTGACCTTTTTCACATGCCATATTAGCATCAATATCCCTTTATCCTATGGATCACCTTACATGGTGTTAACATGTGACGAGTTGTATGATGTGTCATCGTATCACCTGGTGTCTGCATTCCACTTGTATGACCCTGGTTGGTGCGGTCTTTATCTAAATGTGATGATCCGTGACTTGAAAACTTGCATGTCATATGAATCATCTTCCCAGAGTCTTACCTGATCTTAACCTTGTGTGGAATCTAATGTGGCATGTTGTGTGCCATCTAACATGGCATATGACGTGTCGTCTAGGTTTCCAATTATTTTGTGTTATCATGCATGACTCCCTCCATTTCATGATGTCTTGTCCTATATGATGTGGCATCCAGACATCTGGATTTGTTTCAAAGGCATGCACTCTATGTGGATCTCAGACATCTGAAAATTCATATATTTGAAGTTTGTATGATATGCTTTGTTTCATATTTTGATATCTAGGTGTGGAACCCTGATTTAGGTGCAGAACCTTGACCCATGCAAAACTTAACATAATTTTTCCCTAACCATATCCATAATTTATTTTGTATATATGATTTTGTTAGTTTTATTTATTTTATTTTTATTTTTATTTTTTGTTATTTTATTCCTATTTTATTTTTATTTCTATTATATTTTACTCATGGTTTTCCAAATCCACACATGGTTTCAAATTTTTCCATTTCCCACTTCTCATGTATATTTTATTATTATTTTGTTTTATTTGGGGAAATTACGATATCTAGAACTTTCCACATTAGGACTTTATTGGCATTACTATATCTGGAACTTTCTGTATTTATTTTCTTTTTATTATTTTATTTTCCCTTGGGATTTCGAGTCAAAATATCTATGTGGGATCAAGGTTATATTCCTACCCTAACCACACACACACAAACCAAAAAGGGAGGGAAAATAAATATAAACCATTTTCACTCACCTCCTACAATGCATGTGGGATAAATAATTTAGATACAAAATCAATGGTCCAAATTAAACCCACGATCAGATCGACGGTTGTTGAGCGTCAACTTTAACAGGTCATAACTCATGTTTTAGGAGGCCAAATTATTCAAAAGAGGGATCGTTGGAAAGATAAATAGGAGAAGAACATGCTAGAAGAAGAATTTGAGCTAGATCAACAAAAGAAATGCCCCAAAAAATCAAGAAAATGGGAAGCATGAATTTGATTAGAGATGGACCATGAATTATTTCGTAGCTCATATCTCAAGTTCTGGGCGGTAAAATAAAGCATGAGATGGCTCATTGGAAAGCTATAGAAACAAATAACATGTTGGTAGGATCCATGTTTCTTGGTTAATAGTAGAAAAAATAAAAGAAATTCAAGAAAATAAGAGGATGTGACTGAGCAAAGTCAAAGATATTTCCAATAATTGTGGCTCATGGACTTCCTACATAGAGAATCTGACAACTTAAGAGTCTTCTTAAATTATGTTCCTAATTGATCAAAATCTGGACCAGAGGTCAAAATTTAGCTCAAAAATCAAAGTTCTCATAATTGCCTCAAAACAAACGGGTGCATATCCCTCATCGTCACAAACCCAACGCAACTCGTTTGGGTTCAAACGGACGTCGGGAGCGAGAGATATCGCGTTCTGTTCAAAATGGCAAACAGGCAAAAAAAAAGATGTTGACTGTACAGTCCGTATGGATGATGACGTGGAAGACTGTACGGATGACATGGCAGATCGTACACTGACGTGGTAGACAGTTGGCATATGACATGTTTTTTTGGCAGGGAATAGGAAGGCGACACGTGGCCCAATCAAAGGCCACCACGTGTCACTTATTTATTTGTTAAAACCTTTGCACTCAGCAGGAGTCGACCCCGTGACCTCTGGGGCAAGGTAAAGCTTTGGGAAAGGCCGCCCAACCGGCACGCCCACGTATGTTCCTTGTTATATATGTTTAAAAAATTGTATTTAATGTACATATGGGCGTGGACCGGGTCGGGGCTAAGCCCCGGCCCATGGTCATGTGTTATATTGTATGCGACCAGCGCTACGGTGGTTACCATTGTAACCATATATTATAACCGTTTGATTTATATATATGCACGGTTTACCATGTGACCACTATACCAATGCGCGCGGGTTTGACATACGGTTCCAACGGCTGTTTAGAACATTAGCCCTGTTGTGTTGGGCGTGGTCATATGACTGCCATGTGCCCACGGGCCTTGGTAGTTAGGGCCAGCGCGTAAACGGTTCGACAATTTGGTCCATTTTTCGATTGTGCGCATGTGCTAGGTTTCAGAATGAATTTGGAGCGTGTTCTTGGTTAGAACGCCCAGAGGTGCATTTTGGCAAACCAGAGACAGCAAGCTTGAAGGAAGAGAATGGCAAGAGGCCTATCTTCTTCATTTTTTGGCCAAATGATGTGCCGTAAAAGCCCAGCTAGGGGTTTTTGGACGTTTTGAATCCATTGGAACTATTTTCACAACCACTTGAAGACTTATTTTACAGTTTTTTAACCATTTAAGTTTCAGGAAGCTCCAGGGAGCTTGAAGCCCTCATTGTTTGAGGTCTTGCTCAGATGAGCCTATGTTTATTTTCTGTGATTGAACAATCATTTTTGATTAATTATTATGCTCTGAACACTTTGGGATAGGTTTCAGATCCATTTGAGGACTTTTACAGGTGTTTTTTCCACAAAGAATCTCAAGGAAGCTTAAGGCCACATCTAGAAGAGGTCATGCCCGGATGAGCCATGATCCGTTTTTAGAGTTTTATTAGTCATTTTTGGGGTTTTTATGTATTCTGATCCCAATGGTATAGTCAAAATTTCCATTGGAGTTGAGCAGAATCTTGTAAAATAATTTTTGACAAATTAATCCCAAAGAGCCAAGTCCATTGATGGAGGCTCAAGGAGATGTAGCCCAGAGACGGGTGAACTCCTTTATCATGTTGTGAGTGTTGTGAGTGTTTGTTGGTTATTATTTGCTGCAAGTTATTTTTTTTGTTGTATTTATGAAAACAACATATTTAATCTTGCAAAGACCTCACACATAACCATTTAAAAGAAGCATGAACTTAACACATAATTTATCTTGCATATTTTAACACATGGAGCAAGGTCCTGTAAAGTTTTATTTTAATGAAGTAGAGGGTGCTTGCATAGCATAACAAGTTAGCCCACTATTTTTAGATCAGGTGGTATCAGAGCATAGTTTGTTTTGCTCATGTGTTTGCCATTGATAGCTTGAGATTTAGTTGTTGGTATTTGTGCAAGTTTTGTGTTGAAGTTTGATATCTTGCAAGGATGGAGGAAGCTTCAAACATTGGTAGTTCTCATACATATTCATTATCTAAGTTCTTTGACAAAGAGATGTTGAAGGAGTTGTTAACCATGAGAGATGTGATGAAAGAGATGTGTGAAGATAGAAAGGAGAGCATTGCCCTTGAAGAGCAGTTGATGGACATGAAGAAGGAGAAAGACCAGCTTCTTGAAAAGTTGCATAAGATGGAGATTCTACTCCATGAGGCAAAGGAAACCCTTACCAAGTACATGCATGAACATGAGGTATGTAATGTTAGTTTATCTTCAAATTCCTCTCAAGATGAATGCTTTGGTGTTTTTGAAAATCACACAAGAGGAATAGGGTTCAAGTTATTGTTAAAAATGGGCTATGAAGGTAAAGGGTTAGGCAAGCATGCACAAGGCATTGTTGATCCTATTGTTGTTGAAGAGAGGCCCAAGTATTGTGGTCTTGGATATGAACGAAGAGATGGAGCAAATTCCAAAGTTGAGAAGACAAGGTAAAAAGTTCCAAGAACAAATTTTGTTTCAAGTTCACCTCCTCAAGAAGGCTATAAAGGTGAAAGTTCAAGAACTTTTGTTGAAAGTTCAATCCCTTCAGCATGCAAGGCTTGTGTTCAAGATGAATGTGAATGTGTGAAACAAAAGAGTTGTGACAGCGATGAGGACAAGAACACTATTGTTGGTCTTAAAAGGAGAGCTTGTAACTCTTCAAATTCACCTCCTCAAAGAGGCGATAAAGGTGAATGTTCAAGGTATAATTCTGCTTATCGTTCAGTTGCTTTTGATTATGTTAATCATGATAAATTTGTATGCAAGAATCGAAGAGGAGATTCCATCATCGATGTGAGTCAAGATGATTCACAAGAGGATGATTTTCAGCAGAAAAAGTCACCATTGAGTTGGCTTGGTAAGAAATGGTTGGATTTCTTGAGCAAGTAAGGCTTGCATTTTCTGTTGTAAATGCACTTTTCATCCTTATGTGTGCATTTATGTTGAGAGCATGACAAGTTGCAGTAGTTTATCATAACTTGTATGATGCAAGTTTGCATGTGAATGCAATTCATTTGAAGGCATTCTTGTTTGTTGCACAACTTCGCCAAGAGGATGTAAAAGATGGATATGATGATTCACTTGTTACAGCCATATATCTTTTTTCATATTCAGCTCTTATGTACCCACATGTTTTTGGGTTTATGTACTTATGTTTGTACTTGAAAGAGAGTTGAAGAGCTATGCACATGCATGTGGTTTTGTGTATGTGTAAGCAGTGAACCTGGTGATGGTTCATCATGAATGATTCATGATTGTGTATCATGTTTGTCGACTTGTCATTTTGGGAAGGTTGATATGTTTCAAATGAGTCTCGACTGGTGTTGATGATTGTCTGAGGACTATGTTGTGTCGATCATGTTTTTCGACTTGTGTTTAGTCGATGGTGTTTGTTGACTTGTAAGTTGATTTTGAGTACACCAAGATGAAAGAAAATGCCATGTGCTTTGATGAAGTACAAGATGCGACAGTTTTTTTGAAGAGAAAAAAGACTTTGTTAGCATCATTTTCAGTCGTGTATAAATTTGTTTTCAATATTGATGGTTTTCTTGGCTTGTGACAAGATGTCGTAGGAAAGTTTTTGCAGCCATTGGAGAGCAGATTGTGTTGATGCCATAGAGTTCAAAAGAGGGACTTGATTCTCAGTGGGAAGGTTGGCAGTCTTCCAAGCACAAAGAGAACAGTGGGTCAGCATCAGCCAGAGAATAGTGGTTGAGGGACATAGCCAGTTGCAGTGCAAGGCATGTCAAGGTATCCAGGTGATTGTCAAAAAGACTTTTCAAGTAGAATCAGTTGATAGAACTTGAAAGAAGAAGAGTATTGAATCTCAGATAGATTATCATAAGCTTTTGTGGGTCCAAAATTCTTTCAGTGGGAAGGCATGATCAAAATCTGGACCAAGGGTCAAAATTTAGCTCAAAAATCAAAGTTCTCGGAATTGCCTCAAAACAAACAAGTGCATAGCCCTCATCATCACGAACCCAACGCAACTCATTTGGGTTCAAACAGAAGTCAGGAGTGAGAGATATCGCGTTCTGTTCAAAATGGAAAATAGGCAAAAAAAAAAGATGTTGATTGTACAGTCAGTACGGTCCGTACGGACGATGACGTTGAAGATCGTACGGATGATGTGGAAAACCGTACGCTGACATGGAAGACAGTTGGCATATGACGTGTTTTTTTGGCAGTGAATAGGAAGGCAACATGTGGCCCAATCAAAGGCCACCACATGTCACTTATTTATTTGTTAAAACCTTTGCACTTAGCAGGAGTCGACCCCGTGACCTCCAGGGCAGGGTAAAGCTTTGGGAAAGGCCGCCTAACCGGTGCGCCCACATATGTTCCTTGTTATATATTTTTAAAACATTGTATTTAACATTGTTATAATGTACATATGGGCATGGACCAGGCCAGGGCTAAGCCCCGGCCCATGGTCATGTGTTATATTGTATGCGACCAGCGCTACGGTGGTTACCACCGTAACCATATATTATAACTGTTTGATTTATATATATGCACGGTTTACCATGTGACTACTATACCAATGTGCGTGGGTTTGACATACGGTTCCAACAGTTGTTTAAAACATTAGCCCTATTGTGTTGGGCATGGTCATATGACTTCCATGTGCCCACGGGCCTTGGTAGTTAGGGCCAGCGCGTAAACGGTTCGACAATTTGGTCCATTTTTCGGTTGTGCACATGTGCTAGGTTTTAGCACAAATTTGGAGCGTGTTCTTGGTTAGAACGCCCAAAGGTGCGTTTTGGCGAACCAGAGATAGCAAGCTTGAAGGAAGAGAATGGCAAGAGGCCTATCTTCTTCATTTTTTGACCAAATGAGGTGTCGTAAAAGCCCAACTAGGGGTTTTTGGACGTTCTGAATCCATTGGAACTGTTTTCACAGCCATTTGAAGACATCTTTTGTAGGTTTTTAACCATTTAAGTTTCAATAAGCTCCAGGGAGCTTGAAGCCCTCATTGTTTGAGGTCTTGCTCAGATGAGCCTATGTTTATTTTCTGTGATTGAATAATCATTTTTGACTAATTATTATGCTCTGAACACTTTGGGATAGGTTTTATATCCATTTGAGTACTTTTACAGGTGTTTTTTCCACAAAGAAGCTCATGGAATCTTAAGGCCACATGTAGAAGAGGTCATGCCCGGATGAGCCATGATCCGTTTTCAGAGTTTTATTAGTCATTTTTGGGGTTTTTATGTATTTTGATCCCAATGGTACAGTCAAAATTTCCATTGGAGTTGAGAAGCATCTTGTAAAAGAATTTTTGACAAATTAATCCCAGAGAGCCAAGTCCATTGATGGAGGCTCAAGGAGATGTAGCCCAGAGAGGGGTGAACTCCTTTATCATGTTGTTCTTGTTGTGAGTGTTTGCTAGTTATTATTTGTTGCAAGTTATTTTTGTTGTTGTATTTATGAAAACAACATATTTAATCTTGCAAAGACCTCACACATAACCATTTAAAAGAAGCATGAACTTAACACATAATTTATCTTGCATATTTTAACACATGGAGCAAGGTCCTGTAAAGTTTTATTTTAATGAAGTAGAGGGTACTTGCATAGCATAACAAGTCAGCCCACTATTTTCAGATCACTAATGTTCATATATTCATTAATGAAGATGTATGGGAAATTAAAATTGTATGATAAGACAAAATAAATAAGTCGAAGAGATATAATTGTTGGCAGTTAAAGAATGTGAAAGGTCTTCCTTGTTTTATAAAAGGAAGACCATTGAATGAAAGAAGGGCATTTTGTCCATTGTACCATAGATGATACTATTATCTTGTGGAATAAATACCAAAAGGAAATTTTTGTGACCATGAATGGCGTTCATATGCATATGGGACTATTATACATGTGTAATTTAATCTTACAGTTCCTTAAACAATATCTCATATGAACTATTTATGTGTGTGTTGTTTGAGTTATTTGACATTTGTGGTTACTAATGGATATAGTGGTGGTGTTGCAGGTGTAATTTGTAACTATTTATGTTTATATTTGTTGCATTATTTTTTTTCATATATTGTTGTTTGTCATGAACTATTTTTCCAACCAGTAATATCATCTAATATTGTATCTATCTGTTAGAAATTCTCTTCCGTAGGATAGGTTAGAAATAGTTAGATTAGATAGTTTGCATTTGTTTTATTTAGATTAGATTTAGGATTAGTAAGAATTCTTTGGGGGACAATCTATTTTTCTTCCTCTTTTTCTTTTAATTCTTAATGGAAACCAGGGCCACATACTGGTCGAAACTTGTCAACCCAAACGAGAATGAATCTAATTGGGACTCACCATAGGGAATTTTCCCTTACTTGCTTGACAGGCCATTTGGACCCATCAACAATTTCCTAGTGACTTGATGTGTTGATGTATGATGTTGGTGTCACTAGGAGGGTGTGTTCTACATGGCCCTCATGTGTTGGATGTGTGATGGGGAACACACTTGATGATTGAAATGGTTATCACTTTGTTATGTCCCCTTCTCTTGTGATGTTGCTATGGTGGAATGATTTGTGTTTCCTTTGTGGGATTTTTCTAGGTGATATAACTTAACAATGTAACATTTTCTAGACATCACCTATGGGGAAATGTGTTTAATGATGTTAATACCCTCATTGATGTGTTATTTCCTAAGTTTGAGTTAGAAGAAGGGGTGGGGAGGGGGTACTACATATGATTCGATGGTGATATAACCTTTTTCCTAAGTTTGGATGATGGCTTTTGATATAATAATACCTTGGTGGTGGTGCACCTTAGGTTGGGATATATGTTTTGTTGTTATCATGATAGAGTTTTCCTAGGGATAACATATTGTATTTACATGGCATAACACTTTATTAGGGTGCACCCCTCATTGAAACACATGTTCATGGTGATTTAATTTGTTGGTGACTAATTGGAGGGGGGTATGGTTATATTTGAGCATTAATCTTAGTGCATAAATGTTGAAGTTGATTTAAATATTTAGTGGTTAAATTAATATGATTTATCCATATGGAGTTTTAGCATGGTCAAAACCCTAATTTACCCTTATCTCCTTGAATTTGTTTGGTTGGAGTTTTCCCACATACTATTTTGGGGTTTGACTACTTCAACTTGCACATTCTTCCATGGAGTTGGTTTCCTTGGGATTTCCACATGTGTATTGGTTGCATGCATCTTGTGGACCATTTTCTATTTTTGGAGGTTGGTTATAGAGCATTCTCCTAGGAGGAATATTTTATTGTTATATCTCTTGTGCATCTTGGAGGTTGCACTTTGTGAGCCCTTCTAGGTGGACCCTGTAGATTTTAACCTTGTACAATAATTTACTGCAAACATATTTTCAATAAAAGAACAAAAACTATACAATGGAACATACACACCTTACACAAATATTTTTCCCCTGACAACCCAAACCGGGAAAACCAACATATTCTATATTCATTCTCATCATACATTGTTTACATTAAAATATACATATAGGAGCCAGCGGCATACAAAACCCTAATTAAATGAACTGGATTAGTCAACACCCCTAATTCCTTAACCAAGAATAGAAAACCATTGGTGAAAAACCATGTGTCGAAAAACCACCCAAAAAGGGGCATGAAAACCGAGGAAAAAAATTATGGGGGAACTTCCCCCACCCCCTGCATGTCCGGCACAACATAGACACTATTTCAAGTCATGCAAAAAATATAACACATACCCAACATTCTCCCACTTGTTGTTTTCTTTGCATACAGGGGGTTACAGGGTTATATAGTTAACAATCTAAGGCAACAATGCCCATAGATCCTCTACACCAAGAGAACTTCTTAGTGCTCACATATTTTGTTAATGAATCTACAACATTCTTCAAAGTGTCCACCTTCATCAACAACACCTTGTTTTCTTCAACCATGTCTCTCACAAAGTGATATTGAACATCAATATGCTTTGTCTTTGAATGATAAGTTGGGTTCTTCGCCTGAAAAATTGCACTTTGACTATCACAATCTATCCTTACAGCTTCTTGTACCAACCCAATACCTGAACACAAACTCTGTAACCATATGTATTCCTTGCTTTCATGAGTGGATGCCATGTATTCAGCTTCTGTAGTTGAAAGTGCCACTACAGATTATATTTTTATCATCCAATTGATTGCTCCTCCAAGCAAATTAAACACATACCCACTTGCATATCTTCTATGATCCATATATCCAGCCCAGTATGCATCCACAAAGACATGTATGTCAAACACTCTGTCCAAACTTGGTCTTCCTTGGTAGAAAAATCCATAACTAGTAGTGCCACGCAAATACCTGAAAACCCTCTTTATTGTTATCCAATGCTCCTTTTCTAGTTTTGACATATACCTGCTCAAAACTCCCATTGCATGTGCAATGTTCAGTCTAGTACAAACCATTGCATACATCAAACCTCCAACCGCACTCGCATATGGAACATGAGATATGTCCTCCTCCTATTCATGTGTCTTGGGACACCGATCCACAGATAAATTTACACCTATAGGAATACAGACCCTAACCAATTTACATTTCTCCATATTAAACCTCTGCAATATTGTCTCGACATATTTTCTCTGATTTAACCAGAGTTTCTTGTTTTTCCAATCTCTTTTAATTTCCATTCCCAAAATGAAATTTGCAACACCAATATCCTTCATGTCAAATTTAGAGGACAACTGAGTTTTCACATCCTAGATAATCTCCTTCTTGTTTCCTATCAGTAACATGTCATCCACATACAAGACCAAATAAATCAAATGATCACCAATTAATTTAAAATACACACAGTGATCCTCTTTGCTTCTTGTGAAGCCAAGTCCCAACATATAAGTATCAAATTTTTATACCACATCCTTGGTGATTGTTTTAAACCATACAATGACTTTTTCATCTTGCATACCAGCTCCTTATTTCCCTTCACAACAAAGCCTTCTGGATGTTTCATATATATTTATTATTCCATGTCCCCATGTAGGAATGTTGTCTTTACATCCATTTTTTCTATTTCAAAATCAAACGCAGCAGCAACAAATAACAAAAATATAATAGAAGCTAATTTGGCAATAGGAGAAAAAATCTCACCAAAAAAAATTCCCTCAACCTGGGAATAACCCTTTTCTACTAATCAAGCTTTGTATTTCTCCACTTTTCCTTTTGCATTCAACTTCTTTTTAAATACCCATTTGTTGCCAATGGACTTTCTTCCAGTCGGAAACTCCACTAGATCCCAAGCCTCATTCTTATCAAAGGTTGTCATTTCTTCAACCGTGGCCTTTTTCCAGAGTTTTCCATCCTCTGAATCCACTGCCTCCCTAACAGTTCTAGGATCATCATCAGTAATAGACAAAGCAAAATTTGAATAGAAATCAGATGGAGTATACCTTTCTGATAGAGTTTTTTTTCCCGCACCAATCTCCTCAATATTGGAGTATGGGGATATTCTTCTTCTGGTTATTTCTCTTCTGTAAAGTCTGATTCATCATTCTTTGGCTCAAACTCTACTTTATATGGTTCTTCCTTACTTGGTAGGACTTCATGTTTAACAACATCCTTCATTTCTCTAAATACCACATCTTGGTTATACACAACCTTCTTAGTTTTTGGGTTCCAAAGCTTATAACCTTTGAGACCATCTTTACACCCAATAAAGATACAGTTTTCATCTTTCTTATCTAGCTTACTCTTGTTTTCCTTTGGAACATGAACATAGGCCTCACAACCAAATACCTTTAGATGTGTGAGAGAAGGTTTATTACCATTCCATACCTCTTGTGGAGTCTTGTCATCCAGTGTTGATGAGGGTGATCCGTTGACCAGGTAACATGCAATACCCACTACCTCTGCCCATAATTCTTTCCCTAAACTGGCACCATTGAGAATGCACCTTGTGTTTTCCATCAGTGTCATGTTCATCATTTCTGCAACTCCATTCTATTGAGGTATATATGGAGTAGTCTTATGCCTTTTTATACCATAATTCTTACAGGATTCTTTAAATTCATTCCCGCAACACCTTAATTCTTTTCTCTGTTTGATTCTCAACAAGAACCTTAAACTCTTTAAACCTATCAAAGAATTCATATTTCATCCTGAGGAAATATATCCAAGTATTCCTCAAGAATTCATATATAAATGAGACATATTACATAGATTTTCCCAATGATGGAACCGACACAGGTCCAAACACATCAGTGTGCACTAGCTGTAAAATTCCTTCTGCCCTCATTGCACTAGAGGGGAATCTTATCTTATTATGCTTCACATATACACAATGTTCACAGAAATCAGAATCCAAAGATCATTTAGACATACCTTCAACCATTCATTTACCATGTAGTAGTCAAAGACCCTTCTCTCCGATATGCCCTAGTCTTTGATGCCACAACATAACCTTTTCTCTAGAGACTATAGGATTTTTTCTTCTTCTGCTCCAATATCAGGAACAATGGAACTATTACACCCATTACTAATAGTGTTTCCTTGCAGCTTATACAAAGTTCCAATATAAACTCCCTTCATCAACAACATTGCTCCTCAAACCATCCTACAGGTTTCTTTTTCAAATACCATTTTTACCCCTGCATCGTCCTTTTTTCTTACAAAAATCAAAATTTTGGCCAATCCTGGGATGTGCATAACACGATGAAGTGTTCTAATCCTTCCATATATGAGCCTTAACTTGATTTTTCCTCTTCCTATGATTATGTTTGTTGATTCATCACCTAGGAAAAAATTACCTCCATCATACCTTTCATATTCACAGAACCACTCCTTGTGGGGATTCATATGAAAGGATGCACCGAGTCAACCAACCATGCCTCGTAATCTTCATGTTTTCTTGAAGAAGCCAAGTACACATCCCCTCCTTCTTCCTTGGAGGTATTTTCTTCTTTAGAGGGAGCACTTCAAATCCCTTCACTTTCTCAATGCTTTTGGATCTACATTACTTCTTGAAATGCTCTTATTTTCCACATCTTCATCATACCTTTACAAAATTTCTGGGAGATTTTGATCTACCCTTAGACTTAGATCTCCCACTTGAGTACTTAGATCTATTTATTTTTTGGAAGTGTTCCTCTTGCAAATAATGCATATGTGTTATGTCCTTCCATGTTATTTTGTCTCATCTCCTCTAACAACAAGGATAAGACTACATCGTCAAAACTCAAGGTAGTTGTATTACTACCTATGGCCACAACCGGACTATCCCATGAGTCTAGTAAAGAGAACAGTAAACTAATGCACTTATCTTCATATGAAATTTTAATCTCAACAGATAACAACTAACTTACCACAGTATTGAAGTCATTTAGATGCCATGTCACCAAGTCTTCATCTCTCATCCTCGGGTTATATAGATTTTTCCGCAGGAACATTTTATTTACCAGGGACTTAGACTGATACAAGTTCCCCAACTTATCCCATAACTCCTTGGTTGTATCTTCCCCTGACACATTCAGTAATACTGAATCTTAGAGACACAACTGAATTGTTCTCTTTGCCTTGTGATCCAACTTTTTCTAGTCATTTGTTGACATTCTTGTAGGTTTAGTACCTGGATCCACCGCGACCCATTGATCTTTGTCTACCAACTCTTCTTCCATATTGAGCTTCCACAGCTCAAAACTTTTCCCATTAAATTTCTCGATATTTGTTTTTGAACTTCTCGCCATTTCTTTTCACTTGAAGAATCAATACCATAGATCTCCCACTATAACAAGTCTTATCACAGTCCTGAGCCAAACCCTTGACCACAAACGCGTCCCCCTGAAGCAAATAATTGCTCTAATACCAAATGTAGTTTTTAACCTTGTACAATAATTTACTACAAACATCATTTCAATAAAAGAACAGAAAATATACAATGGAAAATACACACATTACACAGAGATTTTTCCCCTCACAACCCAAACCAGGAAAACCAACATATTCTATATTAATTTGTTAATGTTTATGCCATTATTATAGTTATTTTCATTTCAATAGATAAGAGAAACATAAGAACAAGATCACTAAGAAATACACATTCACAAGAGACATAGCATTTATCCTGGGAAACCCTCTAGGGGAAGAAAACCCATCAAAAACTTCATTAACATAAATTGCCAATACAATGTCAAGAGATAACTCAAACCAATACAGAAAGTCCTCTCCAAAAGATGCGCCACTCTTCTCCCTCTCTCCTTTGCCGGTAATAGATCAGAACTTGTCTCTCAAACTGAGCAAGTGAGTTGTGTTCAAATGAGGCGCTAGCCTCCTTTATTTATACAAGTTCTGACATGTGTGAAGTGTCTCTTCACTGGCAGGTCGGACTTCTTAATCTGGGTGGGTAAACCCACCTTTGTTATATTTCTATGTCTTCTTATTAACTGTTGGGGCCGACTTCTTATTCTACCTATTATAATTGTTTGTTGACTAATACGCAAAAGGGGATTTGGTCCTAATACAATTACCAACATGATTAATCCACAATGGGGATTAATCCTATAAATAATATATCAAATAATAATAAGAATACTCTTTGCAGTTACATTATTTCAACACTCCCCCTTAACAAGAAGGGT
>ML776867.1:2080245-2090388 GCA_009831015.1 Picea engelmannii
TGTTTATGCCATTATTATAGTTCTTTTCATTTCAATAGATAAGAGCAACATAAGAACAAGATCACTGAGAAATACACATTCACAAGAGACACAACATTTATCCTGGGAAACCCTCTAGGGGAAGAAAACCCAACAAAAACTTCTTTATCATAAATTGTCAATACAATGTCAAGAGATAACTCAAACCAATATAGAAAGTCCTCTCCAAAATATGCGCCACTCTTCTCCCTCTCTCCTTTGTCGATAATAGATCAAAACTTGTCTCTCAAACTGAGCAAGTGAGTTGTGTTCAAATGAGGCGCTAGCCTCCTTTATTTATACAAGTACTGGAATGTGTGAAGTGTCTCTTCACTGGCAGGGCCGACTTCTTAATTTGGGTGGGTAAACCCACCTTTATTATATTTCTGGGTCTTCTTATTAACTGTTGGGGCCGACTTCTTATTCTGCCTATTATAATTGTTTGTTGACCAATCCGCAAAAGGGGATTTGGTCCTAATACAATTACCGACATGATTAATCCACAATGGGGATTAATCCTATAAATAATATATCAAATAATAATAAGAATACTCTTTGCAGTTACATTATTTCAACATCATTTTCATCATACATTGTTTACAATACAATATACATATAGGAGACAACGACATACAAACCCTAATTCAATGGCCTAGATTAGTCAACAACCCTAATTCCTTAACTGGAAATAGAAAACCATCGGCAAAAAACCATGTGTTGAAAAACTGCCCAAAAACGGGCACAAAAACCGAGGAAAAAAATTTCGAGGGCACTACCCCTGAACCCCCACGCAGGGGTCTCCCACCCCCCTCTTACCCCCTGCATGCTCTGCGCAACATGGACACTATTTCTAGTCGTGCAAAGAATATAACACATACCCAACAAACCCTTGACCACATTTTCCTAGATTGAAGAGTATTTTATTATATTTTGAATGCATCCATTCTTTGAGGGAAAATTCTATGTGGACTCATATAAAATTTGACTTGGCATAATACTTATTTCTAGATGATGTATCCTCTCTTGGAGATTATTGTTGCATATGATTTCCTAGTTTTGGATGAGGGTGACCTCTCTTGAAGAGGATTATGTCCACATGCCTTGATATTGTCAACCATGGATCTAACTACTCCAATATTTTACTATTTGTTGACTTGTCATGAAGTTAGTTAGAAAGATCATATATTTTATTGTATGAGAGGATTAACTCACTCTATATAAAGAGGATTTTCTCTCCATTTCATTTGTAATTGGTAATTGGATATTTAGGAGTTAGAGAAGTGATGAAGTATCAAGCTTAGGAATTGAAGCTTGATGGATCTCCTTTGTACCACCATTCTTGAAGATTAATGGAAGATTGAAGTATTGATCCACTTTGATGTGTGGTTTATGTATGCTCTTCAATTTGTTGTTCATGTTATTGTATATTTTTCTTGTTGTCATTCTTTTATAGAGCAATATTAATGAATTTATTCATCTAGGAATAAAGAAATTTGAGGAGCTTCTCCCTTTTTCTTTATTTGTTGGTTTATTTCTGCACTTTTTCTCCTTCTATCAATGAAGTTGCAAATTTGGAAGTACATTATAGCCATATGATGCTTATGATTACATGCTAAAATATACTTGAAGGAAATGTGTTCAACTTGAGGATAAATTGCAGCCTTGTCCTCCATCCCATGAGCCACTCTCATATTATATTACAGAAATGGGTTATATATTTGTTAAAGAACATATTCCAATCCCACATGTAGAATACATTAGTCATAAAGTTTCCACCTCATTCTCCCATGAAGACAAGGGTAGTGTAACTTGTAATTCTTTTCAAAATTGAAATTTTGATGATGTAATGGTTAATTTGAAGTGTCGTTTTCGAAGAGAATCCCTTGTATAATGATGAAATGTTAGATGTATGTATTTCTTCATGTGATGAGAATGAGGGAAACCAATCTTTTGAAGTTAGTAATGAAAAATTTCAGCTTGATAACCATTTTTGGGGGATGGATCATTGGACATACTTTGGGGATATCATCTATGAAACCGATGGGTCTGATGATTCTAGGGAGGAAAATTTTGATTGTGTGCCTCTTGGACAACCATGTCTAGTAGGCGCATGTGCAGAAATTTCTAATGGTGATTTTTAGCTATGTTTTCTCATGTTTAATTCAAAAAAAAAATCAGTTTTTGGATCATACTAGTTATGATGAAAGTGGTGGAAATGTTTGGCTATCTTCTTCTTAAAATTTTGTGAAAGTGCATGTGATTTTAGTGTTGGAAATTGCATGGGGTAGCAATATATTGAATGCGTATTTTTTACAGTCATTTCCAGCCATCAAATAGTGTGAAATTTTTTTATTTCCAAATCTGAAATTTCATACCATACTTCATATGCATGCCTCATAGAAGATACTTTATTGGTGGAGTGGCCTACATCCTCTTTTCTTGAGGGTGTGATTAATGTTTTTCATGCAGAATTGTCTTTGGAGAGGCACATAGTTGGTATTTTGTAGAATGATGATGGGTTGCCATGTACCTTTTCCAAACCACATTTAAGCCCTCTTCAACATTGGATTGAGTTAGCATGTGCTGGAACATTCTATATTTTCTTAAATTTTTGTATTGGCTACCATGCATGTAATGTAATTTCATTTTGCAGAAACATTGTAATAAATATTCCAACATATTTAGGAATTATTTTTTATGTAACCTTGTTTTGGGTCATTACCAAATAGAATGTTAGGGTCCATGACCTTGAGGTGATGCTTGGATGGTTGCATTAGTTATTTGATTTCTCATAGCCTCTTACCTCATCCTAGGTTAGAGTAGTGTAGGATGAATAAGCTCAACACATATGAGCTTTAATTTACTTTCATGCATCGTTTTGGCATTGTAACCAAATTTTGAACTCTTGGTGATGTATCTATAAAAGAGAGAGAGAGAGAGAGAGAGAGAGAGAGAGAGAGAGAGAGAGAATAAATATGGGGTGTTTTTGAATGTTGATATGTATCCATCCATGATCTTTCCATGTGGTCTTTCCTCTTATTTCTCCTTCAAGGGTCCAAATGGATATTTATGGGGCTCTCATGCACTCCCAAGAAGACAGCATGTCCCCTAGTTGGATCCCATTGTTACACCTCATATTATATGAGGTTCCACTTTGTGATTTTCATCACATTGATGGATATTTGTTGTGATTCCCTTGGAGATATTTGGCTTGGGGGAGTCTCACTTCTACTTGGTTGGATGATTGTGCTTTCAGCTCAGTGGTCTTCTCACATGTGCTTTCCTTGTTGATCACCCCTTGGATACACTTATGGATGGTTCTAGACCATACTATTTCATTATGGTATGGTTTGGTATATATGCTTATCTTGGATATGGATGATGGTTCAATCCTCAAGGGGTTAGATGATGGTGTTAGGAGGTAGATGTTTCATGATATTCTTGATGTTTCCTAGTGGCTTGGTGTGTTGATGTATGATGTTGGTGTCATTCGGAGGGGGTGTTCTACATGGTGTTCCTGTGTTGGATGTGTGATGGGGAACACACTTGACGATTTGATGGGTTATCGATTTGTTATTTCTCCTTCGCTTATGATGTTTCTATGGTGGAATGACTCATGTTTCCTTTGTGGAATTTTTCTAAGTGATATAACTTAATGATGTAATATTTCCTAGATATCACCTAGAGGGGAATGTGTTTAATGATGTCAGTACCCTCATTGATGTAATATTTCCTAAGTTTGAGTTAGAGGGGAGGAGGGGGGTACTACAAATGATTTTATAGTGATCTAACATCTTTCCTAAGTTTGGATGGTGACTTTTGATGTAACAATCCCTTGGTGGTGGTGCACCTTAGGTTGGGTCTTATGTTTTGTTGTTATCATGATGGGGTTTTTCTAGGGAGAACATCTTTTGTTTACATGGTAGAAACGTCATTATAGTGCACTCCTCATTGGCACACATGTTCATGGTGATTTAATCTATTGATGACTAATTGGAGGGGGACTATGGTTATATTTGAGCATTAACCTTTCTGTACACATGTTGAAGTTGAAGTGGATGGTGACTTTTGATGTAATAATCCCTTGGTGGTGGTGCACCTTAGGTTGGGCCTTATGGTTTGTTGTTATCATGATGGAGTTTTTCTAGGGAGAACATATTTTGTTTACATGGTACAAATGTCATTATAGTGTACTCCTCATTGGCACACATGTTCATGGTGATTTAATCTATTGATGACTAATTGGAGGGAGACTATGGTTATATTTGAGCATTAACCTTTCTTTACACATGTTGAAGTTGATTTAACTGTCCAATGGTTAACTTAATATAATTTATACATATTAAAGTTAGTATCTTGGCCACCCTACTTCAATGGCCTCCTTTTTACACTTGAATGGGTTAGTTGGAGGTGATTATGGAGGCTTTTTTTTTATTGGGAGGTGTGTGGCATAGTCCTAGGAGGAACATTTTATTGTTATATCTCTCATGCACCCTAGAGGGTGCACTTTGTGAACCCTTCTAGGTGGACCCTTGAGCACATCCTCCTAGATTGAAGAGTATTTTATTATATTTTGCATTCATCCATTCTTGGAAGGCAATGGTTAAATTAATTTAATTTATCCAAATTAAAGTTAGTAGCTTGGGCACCCTACTTCAATGGCCTCCTTTTTACACTTGAAGGGGTTAGTTGGAGGTGATTATGGAGGTTTTTTTATTGGGAGGTGTGTGGCATACTTGGAGGGCCACAAGTGTGGCACATTACATGCATTTACTTGATCATCTTACTATATTTGGGCATATCCTTGGAGGGTGAACTTGTGGAGAGAATTCTCGTTATTCTTGGAGGTGTATATTTATTTATTTCATAGAGTTTTGGCATGTTCAAAACCTTAATTCACCCATATCTCCCTATATTTGTTTTGTTTGAGGTTTCCCACTTACTATTTTTGGGTTTGATTACTTCATCTTGCACATTCTTCCATGGAGTTGGTTGTCTTGGGATTTACACATGTGGATTGGTTTCATGCATCTTGTGGACCACTTTTTATTTTTGGAGGTTGGTTATGGAGCATTATCCTAGGAGGAACATTTTATTGTTATATATTTCATGCACTTTGGAGGGCGCACTTTGTGAACCCTTCTAGGTGGACCCTTGAGCACATCCTCCTATATTGAAGAGTATTTTATTATATTTTTCATTCATCCATGCTTGGAGGGAAAATTCTATCTGGACTTATTTAACGTTTGACTTGGTATAATACTTATTTTTGGATGGTGTGCCCTCTCTTGGAGGTTATTGTTGCATAATATTGCCTATTTTTGGATGAGAGCAGCCTCTCTTGAAGAGGATAGCGTCCACATGCCTTGATATTGTCAACCATGGATCTAACTACTCCAATATTTTACTATGTGTTGACTTGTTATAGAGTTAGTTAGAAAGGTAATAAATTTTATTGTATGAGAGACTTAACTCACTCTATATAAGGAGGAGTTTATGTACATTTCATTTGTAATTGACAATTGGAGATTTAGGAGTTAGAGAAGTGATGAAGTATCAAGCTTAGGAATTGAAGCTTGATGGACTTCATTTGTACTACCATTCTTGAAGATTAATGGAAGATTGAGTTATTGATCCACTTATATATATGGTTTATTTATGCTCTTCAATTTGTTGTTCATATTATTGTAGATTATTCTCATTGTCGTTCTTTTATAAAGGCTAAGTAATTAATTTATTCATCTAGGAATAAGCAATTTGAGGAGGTTGTCCCTTTTGTTTTATTTGTTGTTTTATTTTTGCACTGGTTCTCCTTTCTTCCATAAACTAAGTTGTAGATTTGGAAGCACATGACAGCCATAAAACAACACCTTTACAATTTGAATGATGAGTGGAAATCTGAGCCCTCCAAGGCTAGTTTTCTTCTACACATTTCCAAAAAATACTTAAGGTTCAAATGTATCACATTAGGCCCTTTTTACCTTAAGTACACACCTTAAAAATGAATGTGTCAAATAGTTCCGTCATCCATTAATTGATGGAAGATGAGAAACAAACATCTTCTACCATATGACCTGCTTCAAAGTAGTTGTATGTGACACACTAGTTCTCTCATTTATCCAATGCTTTATGACTCCATCAACCCATGACTAATAGGCATTAGTTTCCTTCCATCTATTTTCATCCATTTCTTTTGTCCTTCATTTTCCTATCATTTCCTTGTCCCATTTCCATTTCCATCCTATTTCATATACTACAACTATCATCCATTTTTCTTAGGCCAACTCTTCATTAAATCACCCTGTGCCCCCATTCTATAACCTGGAAATCCTACCTTTTAGGGAAGCTCTCCTTGAGTTGGAGAAGAGTCAACCTAAAGAGAGAGGAAGAGCTACCAAGGTGACAATAGGTAGACTTCCTGAGTTCACAAACTAGCCTCTTGATGCTTGGGACTTTACATCATGTGGGGGTGTTAAATTTTATTGTAACACAACGTAATACTTCTTTCATTTTTCAATAGAAAATATATGCAATATTGAGAGTTAATTTTTTATGTATTTGTTGTTCATATTTCTAGCAATATGTGTTTGCAAATTAACATATTTAGAAGTTGTTTTAATTGGAATTTTTCATCTTTTAGCTACTTAGTTTTTTAGGTTTATTTTTCTAAGTGCAAAATCTACGTAATGTGGTCTAAAAATTATGTGTGCTTGAAATAAATATCTCAAATGGCACAAGGGTATCCCAATTCCATAATCTTCTAAAGAAGTTGAATGATTACAAATAGATATTTAAATTTGATTGCAACTCCAAACACCAATCCATGGAAGCAATTGCATCAATTCCATAAATTGCATAGTAAATATGATATTTTTTAGTGAGAAATTGATAACAATTGCCTCGAAAGGATTTTCCACCTAATGATAGATTCACATCTTGTAGAGCCAACCAAGTTCAGGGTTGTAGGGCGATAATGGAATCTCTCACATATTTCAATCTCAAGTTATTATTGGGATACCAATCCCAAGCCCATGCTAGGCATGTTGGATCTAGGTAATAGGGTAATCCAAACATAGATCATTGCAAGATAAAGAACTATGTTGGGATCAGACAACCACAAAGACATAACAACTAAGTGATTCATCAAGCAAGCAATCCTACTCACAATGTCGAGTGCACCCTATCATAATCCACCACCCAATGATATCACCCTCTTTAAATCTACAAAGATATAGATGATTAGGGTTCTCCTTCCCAACCTCATGCTCCACAAGGATTGGGACTAGCACCCCATGAAATAGGAATTCCATTTGTTTGTCTCCTCAACCATCATTCCTCACGGGTGTAACAACAATGGAAAATTTATGTATGAGAAATCATAGGAAGAACATAAAATGAAGGATGGAGGATGATTGAAGGAACCTCTCCCCCTTTTCAAATAGGTTATCTTATAGGGAGAGATTTACTTGTTACTTGTCCTTGCCACACACCCCCCCTTCCCCCCAACTTTCTCTTTTTAATCACCCCTTCAATAATCATCATATGTTAATTTTATTAATAACAATTCATGGACTTCTCATCATTAATTTCAATATACATTACAAGTTTCTCATGTAATAAAAATCAAAGAATGGGACCTTCACTAATGAGTACCCATTTGTTTCCAATACATTGAGGAAAAAACATTACATAGATTTTTGCATTGCCATTTATTTTAACTAGGGGTCAAAATTGGGTACAACACCTAGCCTTTTGAATCTCCATTTGCCCACAATATTTAGTTGGAATAAGAATTCCATAGATTGGGACCAATCAATCTACAATTAAGTTTGTGAGGACACAAATAAATTATACATAGAAATTGGTTATAAGTTTATTTTCCCATTACTTTGGAACAACATACATGAAGTTGAATTCTTAAGATGTTGCATTTAACACAATGCATAGTTTTATTTTCCTACAAAAATCACCTCAAAATCATATTTTAAAACAAAATCAAATTTAAAACAAATTATATTTATCGTATTTTATAAAATAACAAAGAATTTAAAAGCAAAAAATATTATTTTTATTTATGATTAGTCATTTTCATATAAATATATTTTTGTTAATCCTTGTAAATAAATCACTTCTCAAATTAATATAATTGATCTATCATATTTTGTTTTGTAAATATATTTTATAATTATAATGTAATTGAAAAATAAATCAATTTTTCAAATTAATTAATATATCATATTTTGTTTTATAAATATATTTAATAATTATATAACTTATTTCACTTTATATAATATAAAACCATATGCAAAGTGATCCATGTTGAATGTTACATGATAAGCTAATAAGGTTGACAATATTTACCAAATGCATTATAACTCCCTCTAGTATTATGAGGGCAATTGAGACTTTATAATTGCAAAAAGAATTATACCTCTACCTCTAATATTATGAGGGCAATTGAGACTTTATAATTGCAAAAATAAAGTGTTAGAAAGTTGAAAGGCACTCATGCAACTTTATGAGCTATTCATTGACATATTGTATTTGACATATTGTAAAAGGTATGTATAGAATTCCCCTGCTTTATAGCAATCCATTCTTTTGAAACCGCCGCTGTCAACGTTTAGTAACCAGAAATGCCAGAGCTCACAACAATAGGAGAGTAAATAGAATAAATAGTTTAATTAAATGATCAACAAAGTGTGTTGATATTGTTAAATACAGTTTGAATACCCTTGTGGAACATTTTTCGCATTAGAAGCTGATTAAATTACATCCATTTTGTGGCCTGATTATACAATGAAGAATCAGATCATGACTACATGCAAAGGATTTGTGGGAAGACAATACATGAACAATTAGTAATGAATAATTGAATTACTATTGTACAATGTGTCAATATATACATGTCAAAGGCAAGGTGCCTGTTCATCATACCCTTTAGTTACATCACTTGATTAAGTATGTTACAGTTTGCCTCTCTTGGAAAGCTTTGACCTCAAAGCTTGGTATCCAGAAGGAATTAATGACTGTTTAAACCTTAAACGTTGGATAGCGGACCACCATAATCGTTTCTCTTCTTTATAAAGGGTGAAATCAGGATCCAAACTGCAAATGAAGACAATTCTAACAGGGATCGATTATTCAATACGCGGACGTTGTTTGCGACGAATATTGCCCAACTGAAGTTACAAGCTACTTTCATCTATTTTTCAATTTTTTACTGTTACTATTTGCCTTTAATCGAATTTGATAAGTAATCAAGAGCCATCACTTGCTGTCATTCCATGAAACAGTGGTGAAAAGATATTTGTCTACAAAAACAAATTTTATATTTAAATTGGGATTGGCACATCTAACATGATCCAAACATTACTTACTGTATAGACTTGCAGCAAGCCATTCATTCACAATTTTCACCCATGTGCTAGCCCAACCAACATCTATACTCCACCTGCTAGTGAAAAGATGTTTATATTGATTTTATATTATTTTCATCTTTTATTCAAGAAAACAACAGAAAACAAAAGGGTTAAAGGCATGGTAAACCTCTCTATTCCCGACAATATCTTCATAAATACAAAGATGATAGATGAAGATCTCCATGGAACTTCAAGTGAACCATAGAAGTGACCAAATTTGTGGGTGCAAGGGTAATACTTACCTTTCCATTGACTGGTGCAAGTTCCAGCCCACGAACAGCATTGCAAAGTACGTGGCTGCCATGGAGAAAACAAAGTGGAAAAATCCATAACCATATGGAACATCGTCTTCTGATTGGAATTCACCCTTACGGAACTGCACACATGCAAACCATAATAACGAATTTAACCCCAATAACTATTACTCATGAAAATCCTTTATCCCATTGTTAAGATTCGAATTATGAAACTGAGATTTTTCACAAATGTCAAATTCATACTATATCCAAGATAAAATGACAGCCTTACCTGAAAAACTCTCGAGTCGATTCCAGCTGAAAATGCAGCCGTGACAATGGCAAATAAAGCAATTATGAAGCTCTGCATATAACAATGATGAAGCATATTTCAGATTTCCGGAATGAAAATTAGAGTAGCTGACATTCACCCAAAAAAGAACTAGTGGAAGCCCGAATTCCTGAAG